>JABVXW010000166.1:0-119183 GCA_013365375.1 Litomosoides brasiliensis | reverse complement strand
ATAAAAGTTGTAGAGTGAAATAGTTTTGCTTGTACAGTATCAGATAGTTAAATTTTTCTTATTATTATTATTATTATTATTATTATTATTATTATTATTATTATTATTATTATTATTACTATTATTATTATTAATTATTATTATTAATATTATTGTTATTATTATTATTATTATTATTATTATTATTATTATTATTATTATTATTATTATTATTATTATTATTATTATTATTATTATTATTGTTATTATTACTGTTATTATTATTGTTATTCTTCATTATTATCATCATTATTAATTATTATTATTGTTCATTATTATTACTATTATTATTGTTATTGTTCATTATTATCATTGTTATTATTTTCTTCTTATTATTATTGATTATAACTATTATTATTGTTATTATTATGCCCCCCCCCAAAAAAAAACAGTTGACATTAAACGCATTCAGTAACATTATAATTATTAATCATTTTGAACATTTCATTCTTTCCCTTTTTATCGTTTTTCTATTTTTCAATTGATCTCAAGCACTTCATCATTTCCCCCTCTACTTTATCCCAAGCACTCTCTAAAGAGTATGTTATATTTTTGTGATTTTACTTTTTTGAAATGTTAAAGAAAAGGAATTACGTGAAAATCCTTTCTTTGGTACAATTTTTTTTCGTTTAATTAACAATTAATTATTTTTCAACAATTAATTAATTTGTTGTCGGTTAATTTATTGGTGCAAAATAGCTAGTAGAAAGTAATAAACAAATTTTAAAAATTAACATTTCCATTAATTTTTTTTTCCTATCTTTGCAATTGAATATGATGATGTCTGCGGAAAATTTTTTTGCAAAATTATTGTTCAATTTTTTAAATGAAAGAAAAAAAAATTTTTTTTTGTTTTTTTTTTTGCATTTTAAGATACCTTTTGGATTATTTGGGATAAGGAAATTTCATTTTGGTTAGAAAATGAATTTAACTCTTTTTTTAAAGCGAAAAAAAAACACATTTACTTTGTTCTTTTCTTGAAATGTGCAGAAAATGCTAGAAATTCTAATTTTAGAAAATTTCCTAAAAAATTCACATATCTTTTAGTGTGCGTTTTCACAATTTACGAAAACTATATAATTTTCAAAAAAAAAAAACTTAGTGAATAATTTTTACAATTTTCATCATACACCCTGTGGCGCACCTCTTGTTTTAACTCATTTCAATCATTCAAATTTAATAGCGCGAAATGATAGAGCATAAGTTGAGAATCATTGAAATTACAACTTTTTTTCTACCTAAATTTTTAGCGAAAAAAATTCCGTTACTGTTTTTTTTTCTTTAAAAAGAGTTAGAAGAAGTTCAGTATAAGTTAGAAGTGTTAGAAGAAGTTCATTAAAGAGTTAAAATAAAAGTTATAAAGAGTTAGAAGAAGTCATTTCAGTATAAGTGAAGGAAATTCTTTCAAAACTTTTTTTTAAATATTTTAATTAATTATGCCTCTTTTTTTTCGTTTCATTAAACTACAACGATTATTCTAATTAGGTTTCTTCTATTCTTATTCAATTCATATATCATTTAAAAATTTATCACTTTTCAACATTTCAACATTTCCTTTTTTTTTTAATCAAATTTATTGATCGCAAGTTGTCGGATCCGGTTTTCATGAACTATAATTGTTCTGGATTGTTTCAACTGCTCTCCATTCATTCATTGTTTCCACGAATGCTTTCATTTCATTTCGTATTTTCAATTAAAATTTGCTGTTGTTAATTTTGCTAAATTATTAAATAAAATGCTGAGGATAGCCTTCTTTTCTGGTCGTTAGAGAATTTCACACATAAATTAATATTATATTAGCTAACTTTTCAATTAGCAAATTAGGTAATTATCCTTTATTTGCTATTTAGTTTTCCGATTATTAAAAAATTTCACGCTAAATTTTACGCTAAACAATTTAGTCAATTTATTATTGATGCATATAAAAATTTTATTATTTTATAAATTTATTATTAAAAAAGAGAAATTTGTTAATTTATTAACAATTTATCACTTATCATATTATTTAGGATTCTTTTAATTAATCCTAATATCCACTTATTCCTTTTGATGTACATATTTACAATAGCATTACGTAATTGACGTGTTTCTTTCCGCTTCAAACCTTTCTGTTATACTTTTATTCTTTTCAACTATTCTCTTTTGCTACCAAAATTTGAATCAAACGAAAACACTAATAATAATAAAATAATAAACAGATCGACAAGGAAGGAAAAAAAACACGATTCAAGTGGAATCGTGAATGAACTTACGTGGACGACGTGGACGTGACGTTTCATTATTCAGTTCAGAAATTACACCCGGCTAATGTTTCACGCTTCATACAGCTATAGCGCTGTTTCTGACCTCAATTACAAATTTCTAAAAAAGGTGAGAAATTTAGAAATACTTTACTTAAATTATTTTTCATTTCTTTCCTTCACGTTTTTTTTTACTTTTTCATGAAACAATCTATTCATTGATCCCATCGCATCAGTCTTTGATCAACGATTAGTTCTACTTTGATCAAAAATATTCCTCTCTTTGATAACTGATAAACTGATAACCACTGATGATATGCGTTTGATTCTATCGTTCATCGTTCATACCTACCTATGCTAATTTATATATTACACTTATCATTTGCATTCTTTTCCCTAATTTTTAAATAAAATTCCACTTCTACAACAGGTATTATAAGATATCAGGAAATATTAGGTCTTTAAAAATTAGACTGATAATGTGAATCTTTCGACATTGTAACTTTCACTTCTATTTCTTCCATTTTTTTTTCTATTATTTATATTGCAATTGATGATATGCGTTGATTCTATCGTTCATCGTTCATACCTTTTGCAATTAAGAAATTATAAGAAATTAGGTAAGAAAATGATAATTACAAGAAATAAATGATAAATTAAATGTGAGTGAAAATATTTTACAATATGTTTTTGACTATTAAATGAAATTGGAAATCAATAAAAGAAAAAATTATAAATTACAATGACAAAATAAATGCTAAAAGGTTTTGATGTTTTCCAGGCCAATTGCATCAAAGCTAATTAATCACTTTCTACAGCCTAACAGACATTCTCACTTCAAATGATACTACAAACTAATTCTTAATTAGAAAAAAAAAGACAATTTAAATAATTATAAACTCTATTCATTGTTTATCATGCCTGCATGAATTATCATAATTAATTTTAGGATTACAATAGATTTATTTCGAATAAATTTATAATAATATCACATAGATTGGATATATTTTAATCGGTAAAATTCAAATATTTCACCTTATTTAAATGACGTTTACCTGTTAATACGATAATTTGGATTTCTACTTTATTCGCATAAATTAGTCAGTCATTCGTGAAATTTACCACCTTCTCTTATCGATTCATCTTTCTTTTCCCTAAAAAAAATATTCAATTACTAAAATTATTATAGTTAAAAATTATTTTCAATTAATTTTTGCTCAAAATATCACTAAATAATATAATTTCATTTTGTTGGTTATAAATTTAATATTAATTTTATTAAAAATTCACATTTAAGTCACAAGGAAATCATTAGCATAGTCGTCGTATGGAACATCTGTTACATCAGTGATGCAAATAATTGAGGTCAATATTCTTCCTTTCAACGTTCCACTTTTTTTTTCTTCATTTTGTAGCAATTTTATGACGGAAATAAAAAAGGACACACACACACGCATGCGCACGTACACGCATACGTATTTATACACGTTTCTAGCAAACGCATACGCATACGTATACGCACACGTATGCGTACAACTATGTATATACGTTTGATAAATGAAGTTTTAAATAAGCATTACTTCAAATGAATCATAAATCAATAAATGAAAAAAAAAATTGAATTTGGGAAGTTCAAATTGTCATCAAATAATTTGTGTTTTCATTTTTACGTTTTTGTTTTTTTTTCGCTTCTTTTTTAGAACGAGTAATTTTACACGTTAGTATCAATTCTTAACCTTTGATCCTTCATTTTTTTATTTCTTTCCACTTAGTCATTCGTCGTCATTTTACATTTAATAAACTAATTTCATTTTTCATTTATTTTTACTATTTTAGAAATTTTCAATCAATTTTCTATGTTTTTTACAGTAATAATTCAACCAATATTTAGAGTTTGATTTTGTACTCTAAAATTTTAATTTAAAATATAATTTTTTTTTTTAAAATTTCAGCCTATATATTTTATTCAGTGAAATAAATGAAAAAAAGGCCAACATAATTCTCTTTTGTGCTTTAATTCTCTATGTATATATATATATAATAATATTTTTTTTTTGTTTTTCATTTTATTGTTTAACCTTTCAATCATTTCTTTTTCTTTAGCTCTCTACGAGTGAATTGATTGTTGACGAAGCAATTTAAGGCAGTGATTGTGGGGCGAAAGTAAAATGTACACTAAACAGTTTATGAAACAATGGACCGACCATCACGGATCAAACGTTTCCGGTTAGTTGCACGTCTTCTCTTTTTTCTTTGTATTAAAAACTGTTCGCAAATAAACTAAAAGAAAAAAATGTAAAAATTTTTGCAGTAAAATTACAAAATTTAAACTTTCATTTATTTACTATAAAGTTTAAATTGTCCATTTCCGCTCACAATTATGCATAGTTTAGTTTGTTTATTAAAATTTCTTTAATTTATTTATAGCCATTTTTTTTTGTGATGTGATAATTTAAGGATTTACAAAAAAAAAAAAATTGCCAATTGCTAATATTTCCTATTTGCGCTCTTCGCTCCTTCGAGAAAAACAAATGTGAAATGATAAAAGATTGCTAAGGAAAATGAAGGAATGTGGAGAATTCTGGCATATTTTTTTCTATAGGAATAACCTTATTATTATTATTGTTATTTATTATTCTTATTATTATTGTTATTATCGCTATTTATTATTGTTATTATTATTGTTATTTATTATTATTATTATTATTTATTATTATTATTACTATTATTTATTATTATTATTATTATTATTATTATTTTGTCGTTTATTATTATTGTTATTGTTATTATTATTATCATTGTTATTAGTTTTTATTATTACCATCTTTGCTATTATCGTCATTGTTATTATCATTGTACATTGATCATTGCAAGTATTTACAGATGTCAGAGGTCAACATCACGATGACCCATCAACAGATACCATATGTGTCAAGATTCGTGCAGGGATTAAGCGTAATCCTGATGAAGCAGTTAGAGATTTAGAATTAAGGTATTTATGATAGATTGCTATCAATTAAATATTTATAAATTCATCTCCTACTTGGGTTTTATATCATTTTCTTCTATTCGGTTAATATCAAATGAATTTAATAATTAGTTTTACACATTAATGCACAGGTCATTAACATACAAATCATATTTAATTAATATTTGATTTAAATTTGAAATTATTATTAAATAAATTTTGAACTTTTACATTACTGAAAATTACCAAAGGTAACAACTAACTACATGACGAAATAATGTGGAATAGTTTTTTTGGAAATAAAAAATAGAATTTTTTTGGAAAAAAAATCTACGCTAAATTTACATTGCAATGAGACTGGTATAATTAATTTATACTCTATAACTTGCAATTTGATAGTTGAATACTTATATAATTAATTTCATTTTTCAAATTTAAAAGAAATTTACAAAAAAGGAAGAGACAAAAAACACACACACACACATTGATTTCTTATGAAATATTTACAACGGCAAAATTTAATTCTCATTTCCGCCAATTTAGTGTAAATTTAAATTCAAAGATAGAAGATGACACTTACAAAAAGTCGCATTTAGAATGGCAAGAACTCGTGAACGAGCAAATGGAAATGGAAATGCAACAGCTAACGGTCGTCGTCATCGTCATCGAAATTTTGAAAATGGTAAGTAACCACCAATTACATTTATCATTGTAAATGTATCATTTAAATTGAACAAGTTAATTTTAAATTTCAGTGTTTCTTATTCTTTTCTCTTTTTTTTGTTAAGGAGTAATACTAAAATTACAAATAAGAATTAGTTGTCCGCAAATCTTTCCCATCACTGATCGATCATTACCGATCGATAAACCTACATAGAAAAATATTGATGCATAAATGTAAATTTAAAATTTAAAAATTTTTCCATTTGACAGAATAGATGAAAAAATTGCAATGTAAATCATTATCATTGATAAATCGATAAAAAATTTATGTCTGTTTAATCTTTTTGTTTCGTTGTATTTTAAATTTCTAACTTTAGAAATTTAAGTATTCATAATATTTCGAATACTTTAAATTTAGTAATATCACTTTGAAATGTTAGCAAAACAAATAGTTTAATTTTTTTTTCTATCTTTTCATTTCTTATTCCGTTTACGTATGCAATTGCAATACGTGACTACGAGTAGGAGAAAACTGAAGATATTTGATTCACGCAAAAAATAACCAAACATCTTTGTGCGCATATATATTATCCGAGAGATTTTCACTCAGTAACATTTACATTCACCGACAACCAATACGCTAAAATACTTTCTGTTAGAGTAAAATGAAAAAATGAAAAGAAAACGATTACAAATTTTATAAATAAATTTAAATTTATTATTGCAAAATTCAATAAACAAGTACAGAAAGTATTTCTTTGTCTTTCTTTCCCAGTAAATATTATAATTAATAGAAAAGGTCAAATCAATAATTCATATGAAAATGATCGCTGCAGTAGTAGCGATAGTCTAAATCTCTCTATTTTTATTAACTTCAAAAATGCAACGATATTCTCTCATATCAGATGATGTCATTGTTTTTAAATGGTAGCAAGAGGATAGTGAGAAATTTGATAATGATTCATCTTAGAAAATATATATACGTATATATACGTATGAATATGATATTGACAAGATCGTTCATGCATAGGAACAACAATATTGCATTTTTAAAATCTATTAAATCTTGTAAATATGTCAATATATTGTAATTTTTTAAAAAATTTTCACTTCAAAAAATGAAACTTACTCTTTTCATTCAGAAATAATTTCAAATTTTAGTTAAATTTTATTACTCTTTTACATAGATTAAAAATCTCATTAGATTTATTTTCTTCTAATTATTCATAAATTTAATTTTACTACTACTACTATTACTACTACATAAATTTACTTCTACTACTACTGCTACTACTATTACTAATTGCTACTACTACTACTACTACTACTATATGTTTAATAATAATAATGTGTGTATGCAACATGTTAACTGTATATGTATTTGATTGTATTTATTAATGAAAAAAAAAGAAAATTTTTTTTTCTTTTCAAATATCTAAAATTAAGAAAAAAAACTGTCAAAGATATATACCATCGTTCCATACATATTAATTTTTCTTTTTGTATAAAAAGAAAAAACAAAAAAATATCATAGCAATGTAAGAGATGTAAGAGAGACATTAAAAATACAATATCGCTTTTTTAAAAGGTAGAAATAATAGGAATGAGTAGAAATGTAGTAGCAGTAGTAGTAGCAGTAGCAGTAGCAGTAATAGCAGCGACAGGTGTAACAGCAGAATAATAAGCTAGCAAGCAATCCATTATTATTATTATTACACTTTGATGTATACGAAATAGGGTTGGAGCCGTGGAATATTTAGTGTACCATTTAGGATGCATTACATCAGGTTGGCCACAGATGATGATATTAGTGCTACAACAACAAGGTATATCCAAAACGACCTAATAACTGATACATCTACAATTAAACCTAATGCAGTAAATATTACAAATGCTTCAATAGCAACAACAACAGCAGCAGCAGTAACGACTTCAATAGCTACTACTACTACTACCACTACTACTACTACTACCACTACTACTACTACTACTGCTACTACTACAACTACTACTACTACTGCAACAACAATGAATGAATTGATCGGTAATACTAAGTGATTCTCATCTATCTCTCTTGCACTACTACTATTGTTTTAAACGACCTTTTGCACCCATATATATGTTGTGTGCATGTGTGTCATTTTGCGTACATAAAATGTCTGTATGTCGCACGTACTATCACTATCCTTCGTAGTTGTACACGTGTATGTGTGTGTGTGTGTGTGTGTATGTATGTGTGTATGTGTATGCGTGTGTATGTGTGTGTATGCGTGTGTGTGTGTGTGTGTATGCGTATATGTGTGCGTATGCGTGTGTATGTGTGTGTATGTATGTATATGTGTGTGTGTGTGTGTGTATATATATACGTATATTATACGTACGTGTGTTTTACATAGTAATGTACATTGCTACACTTTCATGCAAATTCCACCTCTTCATACTTGGCACCATCATATACATCTCAAAATTATCATATTCATCCTAAAAAAGAAAGAAATGAAAAATTCTAGAAGATTCTAGAATAAATTAATAAATATCTTTTGTATATTGAAAATTTAAATTTGATGGATAGTAATAGAAGTATTCGAGAAAAAAAAACAACGAAACATTTGTAAATGTATAAGTGAAATTTGAAAAAAAAATTCATTTATTATTTCACATCCATTTTCTCTCATTACTTCTATATTTTAAGGGGAGTTTTAGAAAAATGTAGAATGCTTTTTTTTTTCAAATTTTAACAATTAATTTATTTTTCAACAAAATTTTAATGGATAATATTTAAAAAATAAGCAATTATATTGCATTAGTAATTTTCTGAGATAACAATAATTTTAAAAAATTAAATATTTTAGTTTGCACCTATTGCTTTCGTCATCATTAGTTTTGAGGAGTGCATTATTTTGCACGACAATTTTCGTGCATAATCTTTAAAGTACGCATAATTTAATCGTAAATTTAATAATTCCTAAAATCTAATTTTTCTTAGATTGTAAAATAACTGAAATATTATATGGCAAGTTCTATATGAAATTTTAATAATTATGTGATAAGCTATATTAAGTAATGAAGTGAATTTAATAATTACCTAAATACTTTGCTTTCTTTTACGATTTTCCTTTTTAAATTTTTAGAACCATCCCATAGTGACAGCAAATTGAAGCCAATCGTAAAAATGAAAAAGGAATCCGGAAATGGTGCACGTCATTTTCACTATAATGATTGGCGTGAAATGCTCGCCTTGGTTAATTCATCTAACAAAATATCTGTTAACAATTATTCAATGCAAACGGATAAGGTTAAAACTATTACTTTACTAATTTTCATGACGAAATATGATTTAAAAAAGAGTGATTTGAAATTGAACAATTAACAAGCGTGTAATGAACAGCAAATGTTTAAAGGTACGTTACGCAAAATGCGTAAAATTATGAAAATACTGAGAAATTTTTTTTAACATTTATTGATTCGTCGTCTGTTTAATGCTTGTTCGATAATGAAGTAAGACGTTGCTGAGCGCAACTGTTAAAGAAAATGATGCATAGGAAGACTTTATGCTTGTTAATATGTAAAGCATATTTGCTTCATACCAATTTCAGTAAGATATATATGGAAAGAAATTAATTGCGAAACGATAGTTCAATAATGTCATATTGGAAGCTAATACGTCAAATTGATTCATAAAACTGATCAACCAGATTAGTCTTGTCCAGGAAAGAATTTTAGGATGTATCATCGAAGTGTTTTACGTCAGAACCACCGGATGTATACGCAACACCAACCTCATTAACTAGCGCAGTGTATTTCAGAGCAAGAGCTACCAGTTCAACTGTGAGTTTATTTGTAATATTTTTCGTTGGATTTTGTGATTGAAATTTGAAAATGATTTTGAGAATTTCTACTAATATGGTACTGTAGAAAGTTTAATTTCATTTAAAAATTATAATTTTTTCTTTTATCTCAATATTTCGTTTTTTTTTCCTTTGCAGTCATTGTTGCAAAATAACTGGGTTGAACAAACATTCAAGAAACGTGAATGCATCAAGTTTATACCTAGTAATCGATGTGCTGACAAGTAGGTTGATCTTTGTTATAAAAACATCCTGCGGAATTGACTCATTTTTTTCAACAATTAAATTATGCACATATGTGACGGCTATGTATGTGCAGATGTGGTTGTGGGAAGCTGAAACGAAATCACATGTTAAGTCAGCAGTGCTCAACATCATGGAATGTTCAATCAATTGAAAGGATTCCAAATTCGACCAGGAGCGATGAAGAAGTGGAACCGGAGATGACTGGTTTTGAAAGTGAGGTTGGATTATCGGTGAGTTTATCACGTGTTTTGCTAAGACATTATATTTGTTTTTTTTTTTTTAAATCTATTTATATTATTTTGAAATGAGTTCCATCAAAAAATATTTTTAGAACTGAAGCAATAATATTATTCTTTTTTTTTACTTTTCTGTTTACTTCTGTTGTTCAATTTGTAAAAAAGTTTTTCTTACTTTTTTAGAATAAGCCTACTAAGGCTAGTGAGAAATGGACGATAAGGAAGCATACAGCCTTATTCCCAACCGATGCTTATGGCACAATTGAGTTTCAAGGTCAGTGCTTCATTTATGGAAGCGTTGTTATTGTAGTAAAAAAATATGGGGGAAGGGAGGGGAGGGCGGGGGGGGGAGAGGGGGGGGGGAATCTTGGCCTCATCTCTATCCTTTCTATTAATTAGCAGATAATTATTACGTTAATGACGATTGTTATTGGTAGTGGAATTGTTAATCGGATAGGATTCCTTTATGGCTAGTGTTGGAAAAACATGGCCTGGAAGGAATTTTAAGAACAGCCTTGATGAAGTCCTTTTCACTGTTTTAAGGAATATGCAAGATATTATATTATTACAGGTGCACCTCACCCGTATAAAGCGCAATACTTGAGGTTGACAGTTGAATCAAATCCTGCCGATATTATGGATTTATTCGAAACGGTCTGGAACGTTCCAGCCCCAAAATTGATTATAACAGTTCATGGAGGCATGACAGATTTTGAGTAGGATTTATAATTCTTTGCCTTTAATTTAAAACTAGTTTGTAGTGCCATTTGATTTTTTTGATAAGATTTTTACATGGAAATTTGTGAAAATTTTTAATTTTTAGCCTGCAACCAAAGTTAGCACGAGTCTTTCGTAAAGGTTTATTAAAAGCAGCGAAAACCACGGGTGCATGGATTATTACTGCAGGTGAATGACCTTTGAATATTCATTTCTATTTAAGAAGTTGTAAATTTTGATATTATTGATTTCAGTCGACAAATTTTGATGAATGAGCCCAATTTTTAAACAATGAAAGCAATTTAGGTATCAACGCTGGTGTTGTTCGTCAAGTTGCAGCAGCAGTTGATGGTTCGGGTAGTGTTTCACGAGTTCGTTCCAAAATAGTCACCATTGGCATTGCTCCGTGGGGTTTACTGAAGAAGAGAGACAGCCTTCTAGGACAAGTAAGTGTTAAAAAAACTTTCAATCTAGATATAATTCTTTCAATTCTTATGTTTAGAAAATTACCGTTTTTAGATTAGCAGTAATTGTTATGCATTTCTTTTCATAGGAGAAAATGATTCCATTTCAGGGTACAGTTGTTCCATATCATCCGCATTCCTTCTCTCCTAAAGGACGATTTGCTGTGTTGAATAATAGACATTCATATTTTCTACTTGTTGATAATGGCACTGTAGGACGGTATGCTTTCAACAAATTCATCCGGTTCATGCATAGTGCACAATTTCATTCAAGAATTAGATAATTTTATGCATGACATTTTTGTGACACTAATAGAATGATTATGTGCTATTTAGTTATGGAGCTGACGTGATATTGAGGAAAAGGCTGGAGTCATACATTTCTGAAAAACGAACACTTGGTAACGGGTCACGAAGCGTTCCGGTTGTTTGCGTTGTCCTGGAAGGTGGAACTTGTACAATTAAAGCAGTTTATGACTGTGTTTGTATGTAAGTTAATTAATTTAATTGCCGTTTAAAGTATTTTCAAATGTAGCGTAATTACATGGAAAAAAATCAAGTTAAATTATATTAATCCGATTTTCATAGGTCACCGCGAGTTCCAGTCGTTATCTGTGATGGGAGCGGTCGAGCAGCTGATTTGTTAGCATTTGCTCATCAATATGTGCAAGACGATGGGTAAATTTTTAGTTTTTTCAAATTTGTAAATAAATTTACTAACTTCATATGGCTACCTGCAAAGCTTGTGTCGCTGAAATCAATACTTTGCATATCGATATTATCTGTTCTGTCGATATAACATTTGGAACGAAGTTCCATACTATTCACTCACTCATTATTGATAATTCGAATGTATTTAACTTTAAGCAAGCAGAAGACACGAAATGTCATTTGAATTTTGTTAAAGTTTCTTAGACTTTACTACCGAGCTACTGCTATTTTCTAATGTTTATCTGTCCGGTTCATTCTTTGCTCTATTGTTCTAATTTTAGGCAATTACCCGAGGGTGTGAAGCCTCAGTTGTTCAGTTTAGTACAGTATGTATTTGGTTACGATATTAGCGCAGCAGAAAAACTTCTGGAACAGTTGATGATGTGTGTTCGTCAAAGACACTTGGTCTTTTTTTATTTATCTCTAAATTTCAATGATTTCAAAAATTTTGGTCGGATTAAGAGACATTATCAGACAGATGCGTGGGTAATAAATGTGGAGTAGGTGCCTGGACATTTATGGCATAAGGGAGAAATTCCCTAAGGCCTGTGACTTTCTTAAAAAAAACATAGGACTTTTGTTACTGGTTGGAGAAGGAAATAATAGAAGGAATGCCAAGGGATGTCACTATTCCAGATTTTAAATCAGTTTTTCAAAAAATTTCGTGCTACAGATAACAATTTTTCGTTTGGGAGAAGATCAAAAACAGGATGTCGATCATGCCATATTAACAGCTTTATTGAAAGAGCAGAATTTATCACCAGCAGATCAGCTTGCATTAGCATTAGCTTGGAATCGTGTTGACATAGCACGGTCAGATATATTTGTGCTAGGACAGGTTAATATTTAATTTAATGAAATTTAACTGAATTTTCGAATTTGAAATTAGACTGAGATTCATATCTGAGCCTCAAATTTTCTTTTTATGCATTTCACTTAGTTATCGTTGGGTGAAAAATTAAAAAATATGCTATGAAGATTTAAATCTATTTTGATGTGTAAACTGTTTTACATTACTTAAAAATACCTAGTAATGACCTAGAAATAGAGGTTTTGTTGGCGATCTGTATTTAAAATCACTCCATGCAATTGAATCATTATAAAGAAGACTCAAGTGAAAAGTGTGAGGATTATAATTTGTAGGATTGGCCGAAGGCAGCCCTTCACAATGCAATGATGGAAGCTTTAATAAATGATCGGGTTGATTTTGTGCGTTTATTGCTTGAAAATGGTGTTAGCATGGGTAATTTTTTGACCATTGGACGGTTGGAAGAATTATATAATACGGTAAGTGAAAATTTTTTGATGCGAAAGCAGGCAGAATCATATCTAACTCATCATGGATTAATTTTTTCAAATCATTTGCTTAGCCTATAAAACATTGCTTTTAGTGGGACTTTCATTCCAAAAAACTTTGAAATTTAAACTCTAGGAAACAAATTTTTGCTTTTTAATTTGCCTTTTTTCATATAATTTAATTTTTTTTCATGCAATTTAATTAATTTAATATAACTTGATATTAATTAACAAGTGCAAGAGGGAATTAATGCATTTGTCTGTTTATCAAAATGCTGAATCAAATTATTACAATATTTTATCAAACTCCACTAGCACTTAATGTTTTAAGACGTAATTTTAGGATAAGGGACCACCTAACACACTCTTCTATGTAGTACGAGATGTGGTTAAAATCCGTGACGGATATCGTTATCGGCTACCTCATATTGGTCTTGCAATTGAAAAACTTATGGGCTACGCGTACAAATCATCGTACACATCGGAACCTTTTCGTTCTAAATATCTTCTTTATCGGAATAAATTGAAGGTATGTAGTTGTTGGTTTTCAAATGCAAAGCCAATAATGCTAATTAAAAATCTGGAGTTATCGGTCCAGTGACACAACCAATTGTGTTGTTTTGATTTCAGTAACAGTCATTTGGATATCACTCCCTAAGTTAAAGCTTCTAAAAGTTGTTAGCTTTTATACTACTTTGTTTTAGAAACTTCGGAAACAAAATCAAGATAGTGCTCTGGACTCGTTAGCATCCGATGGATTTGTTACACCGATGACAAACCCGGATAATCTTGGCAATGATGCTGTTCTCGCTGCATATTCTGGAAATCGTGCGTTAAACCATCATATATTGTGGCGCTCAAGGCGAGATGTATGCATTTCTAGAGTGTATAATTTGGAATTTTCAAACCAGTTTTTGTCTCATCATGTGTTATCTCACTAATGATTTATAAATAATCCAATTGTTGCATATAACTGAGAATTTAAAATTCCAGAACCCAGCAAGTAATTTTGGATTAATGGCATCGTCGAAACCAGCTGCAGAGCAAGGAACGGTTATTGATATTGAAAATGGTAGGAACCGTGAAACGATTTTGGTGTAATATTTTTATGTTCTTTTAGTAATTTCTGTTTATACTCTACATTTTCAGAATCCTTATGTTCTGAAATGGAAAAGAGTGTGGATGATTTTAAGTATCCGTTCAGTGAACTCCTCGTTTGGGCTGTCTTAACCAAACGACAAGAGATGGCATTATGCATGTGGGAACATGGCGAGGAAGCTATGGCCAAGGTCCGTTTCATTTATTGTGAGTTGAGTGCTACAAATCAAGTTCTTAACTCGAGAACTTGATCTCATTATGTGTCCATATCTACATTTTTCGTTTTATTGTTTACATTTTTGTTTACGCTTCTTTCAAGTTAAACAAATGCGGTAGTACTGTGGTTGCGGATATAATATAAATTTATTGCCAGGAATGTTTCTGTGGGATTTTACAGGCTTTGGTAGCATGCCGACTATATAAGAGCTTAGCAAAAGAGGCTGCAGAAGATTATTTGGAAGTTGAAATTTGTGAAGAATTAAAGAATTATGCGCGGTGAGTCTTTATATTAATTATTTTCTCTATTAAATATTTTATTTTTTTTAATTCTGCATTTGGGTTGGTTTCTGCTGATATGCAGTGTGTCAAGCTGCCTTTCGAAATTTTCAAAACTAAATAGATATTGCTAGTTTAATGTAAAAAGTGTTACTTTATTCTTTTAAAGAGATTTTCGCAAACTTTCGCTTTCACTGTTGGAGCATTGCTACCATCACGATGATGCACAAACACTTCAGTTGCTTACTTACGAATTGATTAGTTGGGGGAATGAAACATGTCTTTCGCTTGCCGTAATGGTCAATAATAAGCAATTTTTAGCCCATCCATGGTAAGAATTTAAAACTTTTTTTTATGACAAATTTTGTTATCATAAAATGGAAAAAGATGGAAATGATTGTACGGTACTGTGTTCCCATTACCAAGAAGATGTTTCAGTGAGGCTTTTGATTGAAGACGACGGTCTTATATTTTACATAAGCTCTTCTGTTGTTTTTCAGTTGTCAGATCCTATTGGCTGATTTGTGGCACGGTGGCTTAAGGATGCGTAGGTAGAAATTATTTTGTTCTTGTTTTATTTTTGATTTTATCTCTAATTTTCTTAAAATCTGCATTCTTTTTCGAACTGGTGCTTATTCATGGATGAGGTTAAGAACGTTTGATTTATCAAAATTATGCAATTGAGAGAAGTCAGGCTTTATTTAACTTTTGTTTTTTATCGTAGCTTGAAAGCGCTAGAATGATTTTCTTATTATTTTTGTTTACTATTTCTTCGTCAATTGGTGAGGAATTTCATTGAGATTTTTCATTTCAGTCATTCAAATCTGAAAATGTTATTTGGTTTGTTTTGCCCACTGACCATATTCTTGTTGGAATTTAAGTCACGCGAAGAATTGTTGCTTCAACCGCAGACTGCAGCAGAGCATGAAAATGATCTCAACGATAGTTCCAGTTCTAGTTCTAGTTCTAGTTCTGGAAGTGATTCCTCATCAGACTCAGATTTCAGTTCCATTGATGACCTTCAGGATGTATGCATTTTCCAGCTCTTAACAAAAAGAATTACGAATAATTGTCGTATGATTTAGTGAGATCCGTTAATTTGTCGTACATTTACCTCTCATTTGCTATTGTAATTTTCGTTTTCAGAATGAGCAAGATGGAGAAAGGCGAAGAAATTCAGCAGAAAGTACACAATCAGTGAATATAGCTGGGGTAATTTTTCAAATGCTTCCAGAAATTGTGTCAGTAGAATTTGGACTTCTTATCGGTAGCGTATCTAAGGCTAGATAAGAGACAAAACAGTTTTGCTTGCTATTTGCTCTAAAAGTCAAGTGTCAGTGATATTGCAGCAAATGCTGTGCAAAATTAATTTAGCACTGATTGCTTGCTTTAGATGAATTATGACTATCCACATGGTTGGCTAGCGATATCAAGGACCTTTTGGTAGTGTAGGTGCATGTCGGCTTATTTTCCATAACTATATCAAATTGCATATCACAAGTGTTATGCGCCGTGTTATATGTTTTTCGTGTACCTGTGAAAGCATGTAATACATTTAGGGAGGAATTGTTAATTTAAAACAAGTCATTTTAAGCAATTTCTACTATTTATTCCAGCTATTCCAAGGTAGACGAAAACGTGCTAGACCTCATTTCAAAGATAGTAATTTTATGCCAAATGGTGGAAATGTAACAACACCACATGAAATTATCGAAATTGTAAATGTCAATGCATTGGCTGTAACTAATGGCGCAGGTAAATTTTTTAATTATTTTTAACTTATTTAATTCCGGTGATTGATTTGTTGAATAGATTAGCGATAAAGATGAGCAAATAATCAATTTTTTGATTGATAGAGAAAAGGCAACATCTTCATTGCGTTGCTTCATTTCGTGGTCGTTTTTTTATTCCTAACTGTTTCCAATTGAAAACTTTTAGAGCAATCTCTTAAGTGATAAATTGCGCTAAATTTCTTCGTCTGATCTCTTTGTGGAGTCCATGTTCGTTTTTATAGAAACAAAAAGAAACATCAATCTTCCAGAATACATATTACTGTGTGTTAAATTTTTTGTATGTAATTTGGTAGTTGATAATGTTAACCATATTTAGTAAGGGTCAACATTTCCAGTAAAATGTAAATGTTGAGAATTTATTTATTTATGAAATCTGCTTGAAATATTATCTTGTCAGTTTCTCTTGATTTCATCTTAAATCTCTTCAGACTTTAGTACAGTAACCTTTGTACTTTGCTGCACTCTTCGCGTTCATTTTAGGAACTGTATTCAGTTCTCCTGCAACTCATATCCGAAACAGTTCGATATCATCAGTCCAAAGTCGAGTCAGTCAACAGCAACAAGCTGCAATTGCATCACGTAAAACTCCGCCAAAGCAAAATTCCACAAGTAGAAGTAATTTTTTGTACGGTTATCACTATTGAATTACCGTTGCGTACGTCTTTTCATATTACGGTTTTCTAAATAGACAAAGAAATTAGTCTTAAATACGGGAAATTAAGTAGCTTTATACTTCTCCATTCTACTGCTTAGTATTGAACGTTGTTAAGACTACTGAGCACTTATATAGAATTCAGGCTGATATTTATGGAATTGTTAGTCACCAATTTTTAGATTCAGTCTTGAATTTAAGTCTCCAATTTAAAATGTGTAATGGGAACTCACAATTGAACTTTTTTTCAACATTCATAAATGAGATATATTACACAAGTAAATTAATCGACATTTTAGAAGAACGTATTATTCATCGGGAAACTTGTGCATCGCTAACGAATTGTGTTTGTGGTATCATGAAAGGTAAAAATTTGCAGTGGAAATTCGATGCATCCGATCATTGCAGTAAATCCGCACCTCCATCACTCTCTAGAATGGTTACGGTAGCTGGACAGACTATTCCTCACATGGTTAATTTTTTTTGATTTCATTTAGCTATATTACAAATCGGATTGCTTTCACTAAAATTGCGCCCTACTCTATCATATGCAAATAATAAATTGGTGGTAGTCACTTGTTGACTGTCGTTTTCAGAACCCATTTTCTAATACTTTTTCTCCATTAAAATTAACATAATTCGTGTGAAAAATGTTTAGTTCAGACACATTTTCCACTACTATGGCATGTAGTCAAAAAGTTTTCTTGAAGTGCAAACATAGTTTAGGGCAAGTTGTTATAGTAGCCATAATCACATGAAAAAGTATAAACGAAAAATATGAAAGAAATGCTTGAAAACCAAAAAAGACGCAGTAGTACAGCTGATGGCATATTATTCACGGTAAATATTAACATTCTTAAAACTAACGGTTTTAAATATATTATATAATTTAATTTAAAATGACCAGTTGGGAATATGATGTGTTTTAGAGACCGATTAAATTCCGTCGGAAGTTGTATGAATTTTATGCAGCGCCAATAACAACTTTTTGGGCCTGGACAATTACTTTTTGTGTATTCCTATGTTGCTTTACTTACACATTACTGATCAGAACAGCAGTTGTACCAACACCGATAGAATGGGTTCTGTTTGCATATGTTGCTGTATTTGGTTTGGAATATTTGCGTAAGGTTAGCTTTATTTAAAATAAACTATTTTTCTTTTTAATGAAGTTATTCTAATTTCGGTATTTAGAACACATTCTCATTTTAACTTTGGCAGAAAAAACCCCGAACCGTTATATTGTGTGTTTTTTGATTGTTTGCATATATCTGAAGATTCAAATGAAGTGAATTTATAGTTCAAATTACAGTAGTTTTTCGGTTTTTGTGGTTTCTGTGTTGTTTGTTTAATTCTTTTTAGTTTTTGTTTAATTCATTTGGTTTTTAAAAAAATTTTTCTCTCTTTGGCAGACGGTAATTAGATCTCTATCGCTTACTTCCAACATGCCGAAATTTTGCTCGTATTCTAACATTAGGTCAACTCCCACCGACTATGGAAAGGAAGTTTTGGTAACGGTTGATCAGTTTCAGTTTGTTATGTCAGAACCGGAATCGCTTGCTCAAAAAGCCAAGTATTTTTTCGATAATACCTGGAATTTACTAACAACATTAGCCGTCGCAACATATTTAATTGGATTTGGATTGCGATTGGATGTAAGGCATGAGTCAATAAGGTTAGCATTCATCTATAGCGTAACTGATAATATGAGTTTTAATTTGTCAGAATATAGTGGATATTTTGTTATATCTTTTTTCGTGTCATTTATTTAGGGCATGCGGCAGAGTAGTATTGGCATGTAATTCGGCGCTTTGGTCTATTAAATTATTAGATTTCATAAGTGTCCATCCTCGTATGGGACCTTATATTACTATGGCCGGTAAAATGGTAAGCCTTGAGGCTAATGTTTTTTGGCCTTTGCGGCATTTTGTGTTTAACTTTGCTCTGAATTGAATTTGGAGAATTGAATTATTTTAACAGTGTTGAATGTGCTTTGACATTATTTATTATTTGTCCCGAATTTTGAGTCAGAGTAGAACATGTGCTAAAACTAAAAATAAGCTTTTGCAATTTTTTTAATTTATAGATCCAGAATATGCTCTACATCATCGTATTACTTTTTGTTTCAATGTTAGCATTTGGTTTGGCTCGGCAAGCAATTACTTATCCTGATGAGGACTGGCATTGGCTTCTTCTGCGAAATGTTTTTTACAAGCCGTATTTTATGCTTTACGGCGAAGTATATGCAGGAGAAATTGATACATGTGGAGATGAAGGTTTTCTTTTCTAAATTTGATTGAAATATTATTAAGTTCTGTAATCATGTTATGACATTATACGCGTTCTTTTGTTTACACCAACGACTGATGATCTGACACACGACAAGTATCATTAAAAGGTTGATTATATTTTCAGCTTGGGATTCACATATTGAGAAAGGTGTTGCTATCAGTGATCTCTATAATGAAACACGTTCCGGTTGGTGTTTGAAATAATGCAGAGTTCTACGTATTAATCTAATGTTTATTTAATTCTCAAAAAAAAAAACCAAATGTTTTATTGTGTATTCGTCCTTTAAAACTGGTTATTCTTGCAGATAAGACATGTCCATTTGGTTATTGGGTCCCGCCACTGCTGATGACCGGTTTTCTACTTATTGCTAACATCTTATTGATGAGCATGCTTTTGGCAATTTTCAAGTTTGCTTATATTACCTTATTCGGATTGTTTTTTTTCCCACGAATAATGGTTTGACCCTATTGACATACTAGCAATTTTTTTCTTCTTTCAGTAATATTTTTGAAAGAACTGATCGTGTTTCGAAGGAAATTTGGCTTTTCCAACGTTATCGGCAAGTAATGGAGTACGCAAGTACACCTTTTCTTCCTCCTCCATTTACACTTCTCTATTATTTATGGATGATTTTCAAATTCATTAAGATTAAAAGGTAATACAGACTCATTAAAATCTGTTTTCAGTCTGTTTTATAATCTTTTTTCTAGAAGAATTATTGATTATTGTGCAGTCATACAGTGAGTGTAATTTTGGTAGTATCATTGAACTAATTACACAAAGGCTTTGTGATTATAAGATATTATTCATTTTTTGAGATAAAACTGAAATTTTGTGAATCATTCATTTGTTTTCGGACTAGACATGGATTTATCACAGAAAATTTTTGACAGATACTTTTGGGAATGATTTGGTATTTCAGAAATTGCACAACAAATTCAAAACTTGTGACAAAGACGAACTCGAAGCTTTTTGATTTTGCTTTAAGTAAGTCGTCGTGGTTGTGCAGCTACCTGAAAGCTTGCGTTGAAGATTTGCTTTAAACTGACATGTGAGAGTGTAGAAATCACTAAATTTTCTTTTGGAAAAATTTTTCTAAAGAATATTTGTAAAATATACTAAAATTCAATTTATATCCATACATATTTAGTAACTTCATTTTCAATAGAACTCTATGTGTATTTTTTGGCTGGTTGTCATAAATTTTTTACAGTGGTGTTATGATTAGAGAATTACTCTTTATTTATTTATAGAGTTGTTTTTGAATGCTGATCAAGTAGAAAAGATACATGATTTTGAAGAAGAATGTATGGGAGATTTAGCTCGTGAAAAAGAATATGAAAAGAGCACATCGACGGAAGAAAGGATTCATCGAACTGCAGAGAGGTAGATAATATTATCATTTTAAAAAATTATCAACATTGTATTATTGTTAATTATTGTATTATTACATGTTTATTACATGATCAGGTTCGATTTTGTTTTTTGGGTGCAATGATTAGGACTCTATGAACTAGAAACGATTATAAATCAATTTATAGTTCTGCAACATTCTATTAAATTATGCACTTATTAACATAAGTATTTAGTAGTCGCGAATTTCTTCCATTCTGATGTGAAATTTTGCGTTTGAATTCATTTTCTAGTGCATTGTGTGCTATCATTGCTGCCAATTCCTTTTAGAACTGATCTTATTCTTGTTCGATTGAATGATCTTGCAAGTAAGGAGTCAATTCTCAAAACAGCAGTACGCGATTTGGATCGTCGTTTAGAAGTTATAGAAAGTGAACAGGTCTGTTTTCATACCATAAGAGACTTCTAAGTTTCCAACAGCTGTATGTTAGAAATTTAAAAATCGTATTTTTATTCGGTTCCTTTGTTAGATAGATTTGTGTTATTAAATTCACAGATTAAAGCATGAATACTGAGCTAACGTCTAACATATGTTTGTATCTCAATATTTATTTTCAATAGCTGCATGTATCACATTCATCGGTCAGTCTGGTCATAAATTTACATTTACAGTAAGAATAAATGTTTTTATTAACTTTTAGCATGAAGTACTCGATTATATACGCCAAATAGCTAATGCAGCACCGTATTTCTTTCCGAAAGCATCGGCCAATGGCAGTTTCCCTCTATCATCGTTGCAGCCAAGCTCACTTACTGATGATGAACGTAGTGTAGATAATTTATCAGCTCCAGTGGATTTAGCAAACCTCTCAAAAACTAATTATTTATCAAGAAATGAAAGAGTAAGTTTCTTTTTCTTCTTTCATTATTATTTTATTGAATAGCAAAGCTTGGTTGTAATTTAACTAGTTAAAAAGAAAGATTCGGATATATTATAATTAGCTTGCACATCGTAAAACCACTGAAATATTTGACTGATGAGTTAAGTTTTCAATCGTGACTACCTGCAAATGTACGTGCTAAATTCATTTCAGTTGGAAACTAAATCTTTGGGGAACTGTCACAGAAATCAGGCGAAAGAAAATGGCAGCTTCATTAATTGTGGTACGGTCTTGAAATTATTTAAATTTCCAGTATCATTGTTTTATCATTTATCACAATCATCATTGACACTGTTATGTAAATGTAACTTTTGTGTTATAGAGACTGCATGTGTTTTCCATTACCATGGGCGAAGATATATTTGATACAGTTATATCCAGTAAATCTTAAAATATGAATGAAGTGTTTAAAATTGGTGGTAAAAAGAAATTACAAATTGTAAGAGAGTTATGTCAATTATAGGTTGTAAGTGGGGAATGATCATAAATGGGGTTGATTGGAGTAAAATCTATCTCATAAATTGTTTTTCTTATTTGGCTCTTTACTTTTCATTGTTTTGATAATTGGCATTTGAAGTATGAAGAAATTTTCAGCTCTCCCAGCCTATCCAAGAAAACGTGCCCGCACAACAACGGTAACGAGTTGTGTCGAAGTTCATACTGGTTCACAAACGAATGCTGAAAGGTTTTTGAAAAAAAAATTTTGTTTTTTCAAAAAAATTTCGTATACAAATGGTTAAGAATTCCTCTACTTTGTACTGTCTGAGCTAATTTGTGTGCATTGAGATGAAATTCACAGTATCAACTCTGAAATGACTTCCACAATCAAGTTAAATAGGTTATGCTAACAGTTAGATATTTTTAATTTTTTAAAATATCCTCAACAATAAGTTCCTGCTACATATACGCATTATCATTAGAATGCGATAATAGGCAAATGTTATTGTACATTAATAAAAGCTAGCTTTTATTTTAAAAAAATCGATATTTCTATGAAAAAATTGCTGTATTATAAGGAATAAATTCATTCGAGATTTCACTTGCTAAAATTTCATTCGAGATTTCAAGATTCGAGATTTCCATTCAAAATTCATTTGCCAAAGAAATCTATAATTTCCTTGCAGTGTCGATTACGATCGTTTTGGAAGTCTGTTGTCACTGAATCCAGCTGTGTTAAATCGTGGAAACGATAGTTCTACGATCAGGAAGAAGAGTTCATGGTAAGTTCTTATCACAGTATTCAGCTTAATGATGAAGTGTAAGCTTTTATGATCATAGATGATCAATGCTTCCTGTCAAAAAATTGCTACACTGTAACTGTTTCTCTGATTTCTTCCAACTGAAAGCAGTCTCTCATATTCAAAATTGTACGTTTGTTTTTAGTTTCTTGAAATCTGTTAAGGAAACAAATCTGTCTTATTGCAGTTTTGTAGATTTGTTTTTTTATACCGTAATATCGGAGAGGAGGTTTAGATTTTTCTGTGTTAATGCGAGTTTAAACTCAGTTTAATCCGAGTTTCTTCCATTTTTTCTTTTAGTGTATCGGATAGCATAAGACGTGCGAGGAGGCATGAAGAGTATACATCAATAACAGATGCAATTAATTTGGATGATTATTCAAAACTTGATAAGGTTTTTTAACTTTTTTCTTAAGGAATAATTCACACTTTGGTTGAAATTCAGTGCAAATAAATTAGGCGTTATGTCCAGAATAATTTTAAATGATTCACACGGTGATTTGACATATGGTCTGTACCAAATTTCACTACGGTGTGGTTTGTGTTATGAGTATAGAGGAAGTTTCTTTTTTGTTTTGTTTTTGTGGACAGCGGGTGAGAGGTTTTGTTCTCAGTAACATCATTTAACTACATTGGGCAAAATAACCACTGATGAAAGAACGGATTCGTGAAAGTGATAAATGAGTTACTACAAATTATTTGATACTCTACTTTTTTTTTATTTTATTGTTTCAGTATTTTTTTAGAGTCATTTTTGTGATAATCTTTCCGAAACACATAATGGCCACCATGTAGAGAATGACGATTTGGCTGAAGATGATGATAACATAGAAACGCAATATAGTGGGACAGTTACGCCAACAACGACTTTACGAAGAGCAAAGGAAAGCTTTTTGCGCCAACAGAATAATATTTTTAAGGAGTATGAGGAAGTGCGGTTTTTTCCTTATAAAAGACAAGTTTGGTTAAGATTTTTCTAAAACTTATTGAGTCGCACACCTTTTCAAATAGTGGTATATTACACGCTTCCTCTTAAGTGAAGGAATTAATATTTTTGTTTTTTCTTTTTCTAGAAAATATTTATAGTACTACTTACATTACTATTTGACGGCGAACGGTGACACTAAATATATATTTTAGTATAAGATTTCATTTATAGCAAGTTATGGTTACTGGTACTGGCGAATCAGCTCCAGTTAATGAAAGCGATGCTGGAGAGGAAGTGCTGAGTGGTGTCAGTGATATGGAAAGTGAGTCGAGGATCGATCTGGGATGCGAAAGGTTTCCAGATTCCAGCAAGGTATTAATTTTGTTTTTTCCTGATATGTCACTAGTAGGTAGCTGATTAGTATTTAATGATTGTTTAGTTTCAAATATTGCATCGTCTACGAAGGATAATTGAGGTGTTTCTTAGCTGACATTGTTGAATAAGCTGATTTCTATTACGGAAGTGCAATCGATGCTCCCCCACATAATCTTTTCCCTTCTGATAGAGTAGAAAGTATTTTACTTTATCTGCAGCATAAGTTCTATTATTCTGTTAGTCGATACATTATTTTTCATTCTGGACATTGTTTAGGAAAACTGGGAAAGAAGCTAATCATTGAACATGAATTCTATGTTAAAATATGAAATTTCGGAATTACAGCCTGTCTGATCGAAATAGGAAAGTTCTTCATTGCAAATTTTTAGATATTTTGGAATTTCGGATACTTCGATATGCTTTATTTGGTATGTGACTATTTATGATTATATATGTACTTGGAAGTATTTTGTAAGATGTATATCATGTTTAACATTTGAGCATGTCATCTGTTCGAAGTGGGAAGTCGTCGCTGTGTTTCGAAATTTTATGCATTCTTCACTTTTATTCCGTACTTCCTCACTTTGTGGAGTTTTTTCTGCCACATCGCTATGTTGCAGACATTATTTAAATAAAAATAAACAATAAACTCTCACCAAAATGAGATTTTTTGTTTCGAATTTAAGAGCCAGGGATAAAAGTAACACATATTTTTGATGGAATTTAAAATATCTGGCAACAAATCTGTCTCAGATTGCTCACAGCCAATAAAGCTGGAAGTGTGAAAATTTGCACAAATTTGATCTGTAATTTATGGGGACTCTGTAGCACTGGAATCAGTGACCATTTTCCCAAACTCGAAAGAAATGACAGATCTGTAATTTACGCTTTATATAAGAAGTGGACAGATTTACTGCATGAAGCAGCGTCAGCGTTTACATTAGTCCTGCAATATTAATATACGAACTTTGTTCCATTGGCTAATTTTCGCCAATTTCCAATTGAGAAATTACGGAGTAGGTATAAACGTTTACGAGCGCAAGTATAATAAAAATCCTGTCTTTCCCCCCTCTTCCAAAATTGTTTTTTCACTATGAGTTTTTTCACTTTTTTCACTATGACAAATTAAAACTTAAACAAGGATAAATAATTCAAAGAACTCTACAGCTGAGAAGCGCGTTTGTTCGAACATAAGAAAAAGGCACTGTAAAGAGATTCCGATAACACGTCAGTAAAACAGTCTAATTTCCTGTTATCATATTTCAGGTGCTCATTGTAAAACATTAATATACGTCCCATTCAAAGACTGCTGGCATGAAAGCAATGGGTCTTGTGATATGAAAAGTTTAATTTTCCAGTTCATTCCCCAAAAAACGTGAGAACAACGCTAACAATAATGAGATAGATTACGCAGTTTTAAAAAATTCGTTAGGATCCCTCTTCCACAACAGACCAACAACTTCGTCTTTCGAGAAGTGTGATTGATCTAGCTGGCAGTCATAACTTTCATAATCAAACTTAAGACAATAATACTTGACACATTTAATCTCATGTTTTAAGTGTTTTTATTTGTCCTATGGGTTAACTGTAATCTACCGGAATCTTGCCCACTTCGAAAAACTCACTCAGATCTGGTCAGATCTTAAAAGCAAAGCTTAAAAATTATTGAAGTAAAAGCAGAAATTTGAACTGTTGCCAACTTTTGCCATTATCCAGAAGAACTTTTTTTACATTGTCTTACACACATTGTAAGCAGTTCTAATTTATTGAAAAAAAAACTCCCAAATTGGCTACTTCATTTATTGCAAAAAACAAATTCAACACATTACGCACCGCACTTCGGCACCAGTAACTGACTGGTTAAGAATGATTGTACAATTGTTTGTGGAGTGAGTTCAATTCCGCAACAGAATTTGCCTATGACGAGAAATCATGCACCACACATATGGCAGCCGTGCTGAAGTAAAAGACCTCTTAACCATTTCCGAGGCAAATGATTATAAAATAATCATTGAGATAAAATTGGGAACAGACTTAAGCAGTTGTAGTTTGGTTACTATTCAGGGAGCTACCTTGCTTTATGTTTCCAGATGGCAACTGCGCTAATTCGGTATGCTGCAGATGCGCCTATATTTAAGACTGGAAATAACATAACGATATGTTATGTTTGATGTTAACTTTGGTAATGAGAGCGTTTGAATCCAGTCCCCTTTATTTAAACGTTTACAACTAAGGGGACCAAAAATTTACTTATTCGAACACAATAACGCATATAATACAGATTATCACAGTAAAAGCAAAATAGGCTCAAACAATAAACGAAGTGAATGTTTCGAAATGTACAACAAATATGAAAGTCAATATTCAACGAACAAATTTTCCATGGAAACTGAGCTGTGCTCCACTACAGCTTCCTAATTCAGTGAAAACTTCGTATTAACTTTGATTTTTGTAAACAAGCAATTATTACGAGCACTTTAATAAAGTGATCGTAGTTCTCCCATTGCACTATTCGTGTAAACAACGGCACAAAACCGTGATGAAAGAAAAATGAAGGATTGAATTTAAAACAGGATCTTTTTGAGCCGTCAAAATGTTAATAGTTGTATGTGACAGGAGGAAGTGGAACCTATCATCACTTCCTCATCAGAGAAACAGAACATATAAAGAATACTTGAATTCCAGGAATCTCTTACGACGCTTCCAGTGCTACTCTTTCACGTCTCTCTTCTAAAATTAGTTTCAACTGTAATGGAAGCAAGTAGCAATAAACGATATTAATAATCCAGAAGAAAGTAACTAACTAAACTAACTAAGCCAAGAAAATAACTGACTAGAGCTAGAAGTAACTAACTAGCAAACTTTGGAAAACATTTCAAATATATTTAGTGACATGTGTAAGAGCACGTACCATTATGGTGTGCTCTACAAATTCCTTTTCACGATAGTTCTTAATTTCTATACTGTCACTTTTCACGATAGTTTCTAAATCAGTGAAAAATCTTAAAGTCGCGGCGTATCATTACTAGTAACAAATAGACTTACTTATCTCCTCAGATGTCTTCATAGGCAACGGTTCCGATGGAACTTCCGGCAAATTAAGCTCGCCTTCGCTTTCCACTAATTCCATAAATTCCTTTTCTACTTCTTTCAAATCACCTTCATCAAGCTTACCGCTCAGCATGCTTGATATTTCCTGTAAATTTCCTGTATATTCCCTGTATTTTCGACATTTATTTGGAAAAAAAAGCAAAAATAGATACTTCTTGGAATTCGGCTGCCTCTTTTGTTTCATCCATAATTCTTTCGACATCATCAACTGAAATCATCTGAAAAAGCAATTGCAATCATTATTGAATCGTTAAACAAAAATGGAAATTGATAATAAAGCAAGTGGGATGAAAAGTTCACTTAAGTAAAACAAAACCGCAGTACTGACATACAAGCTTTCAAATTTCCGAACTCTAATACTTAAAAATATTTCGAAGAAACCCAACAAATATATGCCACAGCACAAAATGTATTACTAATATAAATTCAATGTAATTCAGGAATTTTTGCGAAACTCACTTTTTAATAGTATAAAAGGCATATATGGAAAATTCCTATAAAAATACCGATAATTTCAAAGAGTATTTGAGTTACTTAATCACCTGATTCATCCGCTTTAAGACTTCATTGCCATGCCTCAATTGTTCCACCACTTTCTGCTCGATGACAGCAAATTCCAAATCATTTACCTTTAACAGTGCTTCGAATTTCAGACACCATTGGAAATTTAATGTATATTCATCTGATTTTGACATAAACTGTCTGCAACTTTCATTTCACTTGCACTTACAATATGCTAACGAGGTAGCAAAATCCCAGCAAATATCAAAATATTTGAAAAAAAAATACCATTCTTTCAATCTTATCCAGTTGTTGCAACATTTTTTCAGTCACTGATTCTTGATACCTCTTTTTCTTCAAAATTAATAAGGCGCGACTGAAAAAATATACTAGCATTTTTTCATAAAGTAAATTAATTGATTAAATAAAACTAGAAGTAACCACTGGTTCGTCCACGAGATGATACTAAGCTTGCATCCATAGTAATGACAAAACATGTGTTTCCTAGTGAGTGTAGAATAAAACTGAGGTCGGTTCCTTCAGCACGGATAAATATAGTGGTGTAAATGAAGATATGATGTCGGAGTTGAACATACAAACAAAAAATAATTTAATTATCTATAACCGAATAACTGGGTGTTTGTTTTAAATTATGGAAAAAAAACAAAGAATAGTGGGAAACGCTCACTCCTTTTTGTTGGCTTTTATTAGCTGTTTTGCCAGTTCTTTGTCACGTTCCATTTGTTTTTCATTTCTCTTCATATACTGCTTCATTTTGTCTCTTTGAGTTTTTAGCTGCTACAAATTATACTTTTGCTTTTAAAGAAGAAAAGGCGAGATAATAGTGGTTCCACTGATTATTTTTATTCTAGATGTCTTATTTTCAGAGAATCGTCAAATAAGCAAAACGTTTTTTCATCATCAAATTGTCATTGTTTCAGGAATTAATAATGTTCATGGGTCGGAAAACAAGTTAAAAAATTAAAGTAGGAAAAAACTGATTTAACTGTTTTTCGGTAAAATGGACTTCATAAATTTCATTAAAAAAAGTATTATTTTGAGAATTTTCTTTCAAACATCAAAATCAACGAATTTCGAAAACCGGCAATCATATTCAGACGGATTTCCCAAAATTTCTCTTAAAATTTCAGAAAACCGCAGACTGAATTCGAAAATTTCGGTCTACAATTCTCCTGACAAAGATTTTCATAAACTAAGCAGTTAAGTCTGGATATTTTTATAGGTAAACATGGACCAGTAACGCACAACATCCAATCCTCATTTCTACATGAGCAAAAACCCTAAGAAGGAAAACTGTTAACCAAAATAGCATGATCCTGTTGTGACATGGGCACTTCTCGTTGTTTGCCAAATAAATTACCCATGGTACCATTAGATTAGCTTCGGTGACTCTTACAAAATTTCACATATATAACCTAAAATAGGAAAATACACATTTCAGTATGCGTTTCAATCTAAAGTCGCCAGAAAAGAAAGGACAAGTGAACAAACAACCTTAATTTCATCAATTTCTGATGTCAGTATATTAAGGGTTTAGCTTTTATACCAATGTAACGTTCATCAAAGAACGATGATATTGTATTAGGTGCGATTACAGAAACCTCTTGACATGACAAGCCTATCTATTCATCTTACACTTCAATTATGGTATCGCAAGCGTAGAAACATGTGAAGCTTCTAGCGCCAAAAAACAAAACACTTCACCAATATGTGTTCACTACCGTCTCATTACAAAAGGCTAACGTGAATGTCATGAGATCCAATGATGCTATCCCAACGTAACACCTACCGTTAGTTCCAGGTCATACAGCAAAAAAAGCTCAACTAACAATTGGCCAGTTTCACGGCACTGTACACCGAAGTATAGCGCTATAAAGTTCGAGCAACAGCTTTATGAGGATTTTGCACTTCTCAGATGTGCAGGGAGGTTACTGCGCGTATTATCAGAGGTTTGAGAGGAAATGCACGTAACGTTGAATTCAAGTGAGGATGAATTTATACAATAACGAATTCTGATATCATAAAACAGATCATAAAAGAAAAAAGAACGAAAACAAGGAGAAACCAATGAATGCATTAGTGATACTTATGTTGAAATAAGGGATCGGCGCTTCTGATCCTAATTTGCTCCTCCAGTAATGTCTTTATTTGAGTATTTCTGCTGTTACTTGATTATTAGAAGTCATTTTCAGTTGTGACATTTCCGAAAGCAGAGAAAAAACATCTTTTTTTTTATAAAACATTGCTTTGAAGCAAGTGTTGATGAGAATATGACCCGACAAAAAAAATATTCCTGAAGATATAATCCAACAAAAAGAAGAATCAAGAGGCAATTTTCTACATGGTAAACTTTCAACACGAGACATATAACAAACAGTAAAGATTTCTCTCCATCTCGGTAGCGCTTCCGGCTTCTACTTTCTCATATCTCGTCGTCACTAGACAATATTCTGCAATTAAAGCCATTTACCTCGCATCTGAAATATATTTTTAAGCTAATTGAGTGGCTCTTTTGTTGCAATTTCACAAGCGGCAACGGTTGACCTATGTCGATCGCAGTGACGGGAAAGTAATTTTTTCACGGCAGGTTCTACATCATCCTCACTAAGTTCTATCATGCAGCATTTGCAGTATACTGAATGCACAGTTTTAATATCTGCACTGATTGATAAGAGCACTCAGTAGAGAAGTCCTCTTTAAATAATTGCAGCAAGTACAGATTCCGCAATTGTATTCTTCAAGTAAGTCTGAATGTTACTCTATTCCATCTTTTGCGTTTAAACTGTCTATCCTTCTACAATACAGTGCATATATATGCTTTCAATAAGAATCAAATTTACATCGGTCAAGAAACGAAACAACTGATACTTAGAGAAATAAGTCATCATGGACCCATCAAGTTCCGGTCTCTCGGCTGTTACCCTTCGATCTTCATGAAAATCTGATTCGGCTGATGATTTTGAACTTTCTATTGATACGCTTGACTCAGCTAAAATTACAGCTATTTTTAATTCGCCAAAATTGTAGATTTTTACACTTCGTACTTTTTCTTATTGCAACTGTCCAATGTCCTCACGCAGCGTATCTACTGTACAACTAAATATCAGATGTCAATTGTAAAATAGTCATCCAGCATTGAACGGACCGCCAATTTGAGTTATGTAATTGTGGTGGACCTATTTATCGATTAACTTGTATTTCCAGTCGCTACTGTACACTTCCTCTCCTACGTTACATATGTCGACTTAACAAGCTGTGTCATTACAATTAGCCTTACCACACATACCTGAAAGCGTGTGAGAAATTTTTGCAATTTTTGGTGTGCCGCTGGCATCAACACATGGTGATGATGCCGTCAATTTAACGCTTGTCATTGGTTCATTTTCCCGTTCGGTACCATCTGCCTTCAGTGGGGAAAAGGTTCAATTAAAATAAGAATTTTTCTTCAACCGAAAGGAAAATTCTTCAAGGACTGAAAGATCAAATAAGCTTGATCGCTTACCTGAACTTGAGAGAATTCGTCTGTGCATGCTGAGAACGTTTGTAAAGCTTTAGTTGGTGAAGAACCAACAGTGGTATCGCGAGAAGCCGAAGAGTTAATTTCAGTGGCATTGCGCTGTATCAATGATTCCATTTCGGTTGCACTTTTCATGAAAATCGAATGAATTGATGTTGTAACCCTAAACAGAGTTGTTTAACGAACCAACGTAACAGTTCACTGGTGTTCAGTTATGCATGAATTGAGAACTGTCCGCAAAACTATCTAAACGTTTGGTACAGTGAAATTCCATGAATCGGACGTGTTGCGATGGCAATGATTAAATCGCTGGTAGTTCAGAAAATTTGGTGTTAGCCGGCTAAGACGAAATATTTTCTTGTGCAGTACACCTTATTTTCTTCGGCACATTAATGATACATCTGATCAAATTTATTATCAGTTCAGATGTACACGAAAACACATTTTGAAAGGTTTTTAATTGCCCAAAAAACGCATACATGTGTTTTTCACAGTCAAATCTGCCAATCGTTAACGGTTCGATTTCTTTCGGGAAGCGGAATAAACCTTCATCAGCTATGAAACCTTGCGGTTCATAATTAGCAGGAGTTCCTGACGAAATGTGAATTTAACTAGTTTCAGGCTTTCACAGACTATTTCATATATCTTTGTATAGTTAGGATCAAGTTATATATACCTGATATTGGAGGGTAAAAGCCTGCTTAAGCCATAAGCTGACAATCGCTTAAACTATAAAGCGTTAAAAAGTACGGAAGTTACTGCAATAATGTGAATACTTGTTGTAATTTCTTTGACTGGTCTAGATACCATTAAATCTTAATTACAGCCATATTAATTATTAAAATATTTAAGTATGATTTCGTGGAAGATGTATATCAGACAGATATTTAGCAGTGAACAAGAAAACTTATTCAAAAATGTTACTTTCTTCGTAGTAGGTAAGTTTAAGGATTGTGCAGGTGTTCTGTGGTAATGGACCCAAAATATTTCCATATGCAGTGACACGACGAATTAAACGAAAAAACTGTTTGCGCGCTTGAGTGATTCCTGTATATTTAATAGTCGCGATCTTCTCTCCTTTTGTGCTGCAAGAAAAAGATGAAATTCATCTCAATTTTTAGCTTTCTAAAACAAGCATGAAGACGAGTGTTTAATGATATAATCAAACACAATGCTGAATATTTTTTCCTGACTTAATATTTTTCCCTAATTTAATGTTTTTCCCTAAATGCAAAATCTACTTTGATGTATATGTGGTGTATAAGATAGCACTTCCCTTGTAAGACTCATTTCCGGTTGATTGGACTCATAAAAAAATGACATTCGGTGAACTTCTAAGGCTTCATATTCATCTTTCCTGTCACGATCAGCAACCATTATGATGAAATCACGCAACTAAAAATATTCAGTTTCAACCAATAAATCCGCATGCTTTCTTGCTCATTAACTCAAATTTTAGTTCTTTCAAAGTTCAGAAGCTAGAGTAATACGAATGGCTAAACAAGTTTCAACATTATCTGTCTACTTCGCAAGAAGAGGAAGGGCAAAGGCACTGATTAGTGCCAGATTGTATTCTGCAAGAAAAATGTTAGACTGAAAAGCTGCGTTTTTAATTTTTACAAAGGATTTCAAATGCTGTACTCGAGTTTTTAAATGAACTGAAGGGTGAATTTTTCGCTAACTAAAAATTTATCGACTTATAAAACAAACAGAAGGCAAATAAATTCGTACTTCACACAATATGATAGCATAATACACGTCTCAAAAGTGTAAATTCTGTCTAACAAGAAAACTCGTAAGTCTAGCAGAACGGATTATATAACTTTACGGACCTTGTGAACTTAAATAATAATAGAAACAAAAGCTTACATACGCAAATTCAATCGCTTCCATAACGCCTTTCATAGTGTGAACAACATCTTTGCCTTCTGCTTCTGCTCGAAGAACATAAAATTTCCATTCTAAAGATTTCAACCAACCTTACGCATAGCGGACACATTTGTTCTATTCCATTGAATTCCATCTAACTATTTTTGCCAATCAACAAATAAACCATGAATTTTCCAACCTTATTTGGAAGATTCCGCAATGTACACCTTTTGCTGTGGTCAGCAAATGATACTATTAATTTTAGAATACATGTTCATTAATGATCATCATCGTGATCGTTACTTCATTTTTCACTACTTTAAAGTCACATCGTTATCACTATCAGCATTTATTTCATCGCTTATATTCTCATCAATACATTAAAAGTTATCACTATTCATATCGTTACTATGTTCAATCGTTGAAAATTCAAGTCCTTACTGTTTTACGAAAAGGAATGATGTTAATTGTACCTCAGTAAGCGTTCCTTTCAATACCAAGAATAAAGTAAAAAAAAGTTACACACTTTCAATCCGACGTTTCTTAAAGCATTTTGCAGGAAGTAAGTCTCTGATATAAAGTATATGTGATGCAGTAATGAATACGACACGCTGCATAAATGACCGTGATTTCTCGCCAACCGGTTTGTCCGGAAATGTTGCTTCCCACTAAAATGAGTTCATGTATTTTTCCAGAGTACATTTTAAGAAACAACAATTATATTAGAAAAAGACCTTTCTCAGCTCATATCAGATCATGTCCACCACTACACTACGTACATAATCAAAGAAAGCTTGCTTTTTACACTCGTTCCTGGAATTATGATGTATAAAAAACAATTTACATTTAAGCCTTTTCGAAATCGTTTCTTCTGTACCGGTTCCATACAATTTAATCAAAGAATCCTAAAATGCAAATGGGGCGAAAAATATCACAACATATAAATTCAGAAACATCGCACAAGGAAATACGATATATTAAAGCACAAATATCAAAATTAATTCACATAAATTCAATTCTGGAAATGTAAACAAGTTTTTTAGCAATACTATCTGAGCGATTTTCATTCTCCTTCCTACCTTCCTACAATATAATAACTGAATTTCATCTTAAATTTGTTAATTAGCACAAATCAGTAACCAAAATTAATTGCTGTCATGTATTTAAATTCCTGATCAGCTCTGGCGTTCATCATTTCAAACACAAATTATAATAATTTGAAATCAAATGTATCATCAATTAAGATGAGATGCTACTTCTGAAATGAAACATGTTAAGTACATCTTAAAATTAAAAATATATTAGTTCGGCATTTAATTTCGATTACACTTAACCAAATTTAATTAATTTGAAGCCAAAATTCCAGTCCATTTCAGCAGTTTATTCGCTTTGGAATTAACTTGTCAACCTAAATTTAAGACCCAATTACATGCAGTCACTCTTTCCTGCGTACGTCAGTCGCTTTCACCGATATGACGCAGCCCATTCTTATGTGCGCAACAAGTCACATCCATCCAAGTTAAACTGTGCTACGGCTCTTATTGATTTCATATTTTGCACGTAGTCTTTCATTAAAAGTGCGACATAGCACGCTGGGAGAAAATAGTTAGCACTGGGAAACGAATGACGTCATTCAAATAAAGTCACAGGAATTGAATTCTTCACGTAAGTCATAGAACTTTCATTATTCTTACAGAGCTAATAATAACTGTCTTTTTTTAATGCAAAAATTCCTAAATTGCTAAAGAAATATTATAACTGTGTTAATGTGAATTAAAACTAAACACAAAATTTAAATTAAAATGTATGACTTAAATTTAATTTAGGTTTCAAATCACCTGGATCAAATTCTTGCATTCTAAATTTATTATTTAAACTTCAAATTAGCAAGATTTTAAACTTTGCAATTTAAAATTAAGATTCGTTAATTAATTCAGAAAATTTTATCTTTACTTATTTATTATTTCTTAACACTAATTTCATTCACTTTTTTAATCGATTACTTACTTATTGCAATAGTTACTTACTGCTATATTGTAGTTAAACCACAAATTCTTATTTGGTAGCTTGTAGCGTTAAAAGTTTCCGCCACTTTAGAATAAAACTATCTATCACGGCAAAACAAGTTCAAGTTCAAGTTCAGGTCATCGCAAAGTTAGTTAGAGGAAGATCACTGTTACAGCAACGCCTGCTGTAATCAGCACTGTGCGGCATATTGTATTGATGTTAACGAAAATAATAAAATTTACTATCATTTACACGTATTATCTACAAATGCTTGTTAACAGATGAATTATTCTTCTTCCGGTATGGGAGGCAGTATTCCGGATCTTTTCAAATTATTTTCAAGATCAATCCAAACTTTGTTAATAAGTTGACGTGTAATAAAACGTTCATTTATTCGATCCAATAAATAACCCATACGATATGCCTAAAAAGTTATCAAAAATTATATATTAAAATAATTTTTTATTTTTAAATGAACAAAAAGAAATAGAGAAAGATAAAGAGAGAACAGAGAAAGAGAGAGAGAGGGAATGATAACAAATACATACATATTAATAAAATGCTACTGTATTTTCGAACTTTAATCAAACATATTGTTCTAATTTATTTTAAAGTATTAAAATTAAAATATTACAACAATTTTGTTTCCTTTCCCAAGAAAAAGCAGTAAACAAGAAATTGTCAGCAGAAATAAGAGAGAAAGATGGGAGAGAAAGAGGAAAAAAAATTTTTCTTGAAAAAAAAATGAAGTAAGCGGAATAAAAAAATTATAAAGCAAAATTTTAAATTTTACACTGTTAACCTGTTCAGCAATAATTATATTAATATAAGCGTATTGCAAGCGATTCATCACAACACCTGGTCGTTGTCGTCGAATTTTTTCAATTAAAGCCTGAAATAATCTAGTTGATATTTTAGAAATTTTAAAATCACACAGTACATTTTTCTAAAATTTAAAAAATACAAAAATAATATTAATTTGCGATGCTATTGGAGAATAAATTAAGTGATGAATTGAATTCATATAATAGTAATTTGCATAGATTCAAATAAATGATGTACCGTATAACTACAATGAAATTATTGTGCTCATTTGACATGTATGTTTTATTTTTTAATGTTTTAAAAATTAAAACATACAGTGAAAGATTAACTTTTTTCAAAATAGTTTTAAATTAATTTTATTAAAAATTTTTTACCTGTACATTTACACTGCGTAAATTTTTAAGTTGATACATAGCAAAATCCAATGTAATTAAAACACCTGTACGACCTCGACCTGCATGACAATGTATCAATGTTTTATCACCGCTAACCTATAATTCGTATATTTTACAATAGGTATTTTGATACCTAAATTATCAGTAATACTAAGTTTAAATTTAATATCACTTAAAACATAACAAAATTTTATTACAATGATTTCAAAAATTACTCAAATTTTTTTTAACATAAAAATTGCTCAGTAGTATAAAAATTATTTTAATAAATACTTTCTAGGATATATTTGATTGATTAAACTTTAACAAAAATATATTAATTAAATTATATTTTAGCAATATTTCACGTAGTGTAAGAATAAATATATCATTTACCATTAGCAAAATTTCCAACAATGTATTAGCAGCTTTAGCTAAAGTATTATGCTTTCCCCAAGGTAAAGGTAATCGTCCATCTGGCCATCGAAAATAGCAAACGTGCGTGAGAAATCGATCTCTTTGACCATAAGTTGAATTACAGTATCGTATACGAAGTTGTGTTAATCGATAAACACATTCTTTTTTAGCATTTGTTCGAATTTTACAATCAACCTAATAATGTTGCATGTTATATTAAAATTAAAGTTAAAAGAAAATATGCGAACGTATAAAATTTGATTATTTATATTAATTACTAGTTTTCTTTAATTTATTTTAATATTTTTATCATGTAACATTCATTTCAATCTATGCAAGTTTTTTTTTGTCCATTTGTTAATTATAATTTTTAGTGTAGCAATAATAAGATAAATTGAGTTGGAACATTTCATTTTCCGTTTCTTCAATCCGACTCATTCCTTTCTAACACACACACAAAACCGGAATAACAATTAACAAACTTTCCTGTAAAACTAACCATTAATGTGCTCTTAAGACAGGTTATCTTGAATGGTACGAAACTATATGTTTTCCCTTCAATAACAGGCCAATATTGAATTGTTTGATAATTTTTTCGAAAAGAATTCGAATGAAGACGTTCCTCGTACGGATAATTAAGTGATACTATCGTTTTAATATTTTCCTAAGCACCTTTTATTGTATGACAAATTTTGTAGTTTTGATTGGAAACATTTTTTTTTAATCGTTTCTATTCTAGAAATTTCGAATATAAGTTGATGAATTGAAAAAAAAAGAGCTAAATATGTGTTTTTTAAAAACCCTCTCATTCAGAGTACATTTAAAATTTTCAAGGAAATCTTTAAGATTGATAAGAAATATACTATTTTCCTTATTTTGATAGAAATTAAATACTTAAACGATAAACTATATCTAATCTTGTAATTTGATTAAAAAAAAATTTTGCGTCAAACTACACTTATTAAATTATTAAATTTACCTGCCAAATAAGCGTCCAAAAATCGTAAACTGTCGTTAGACTAGGCCCTTCACATGCAAAATATATTTTGCCATCTTCACGTGTAATACGCTGTGCATTTACCTACAGCTTCATGTCATAATTATTTTAGTTTTTTGTTATTTGAAAAAAAAATTATTTATTAGGTTGTTGAATATTGTTTACTAAACTGTTTAATGCAAATTTTTTCATTTTTTTATGGTAATTTTTTTATGCTAACTTTTGAAATAATTTTTCTTTGCTTTTTTTTATTCAACTGATTTTATCAAGTGAAATAAAGTTTATCAGTCATTCTCAAGCAAACTTTTATTCCAGGAAAAAAATTTTATTTTTGTGATTGAGAAAACTTTACTGTTTTTGATAAGAATTTTTGCTCAATATATTGAGTTTTATAAACGGTTAACATATTCAAATATCGTTTCTTAAATTTAGTAATTCCTGTGATTCTTTTTTGTGCTTTTATTTTTTACGCATATTTATATTTCACTTAAAATTACATCAATTCAAAAACAAAAAATTAACGGAGTACGTGTAACACGTATATGCATTGTGGTATATATGAATAATACATTCATTATCCTAAGTATAATATTTGCATATGTAAAATATTATTAGAGTAGGAAATATTTTCTACTGATTCAGTTTTGATCAAAAATAGATATTCCACATTAGCGATTGTTTCTATCTGACTAAAGCAAAAAATTTTTTTAAATTACTTATTAGTTAACCAAAAACAAAAAGTTCTTTTTTTTCATCAATTAATTTAAGTGTCATTAATCTTTTTTTTCCCAATTATTACACGCAATCAAAGAGAAATGTTTTTCTTTTAGGCAACAAAAAAAAATGAATTAATATATTTTACAAATGGATTATTTAATTTAAAGTACAATATTATAACATACTTTTAAAGTTCGTGATGTACTTGCATTGACTGGATGTTCAAGAAATCTCGGAGCACTAGGTGTGTTACGCACGGATAATAGCCAATCATTTGTGATATATTCTAATATGTCAAATTCTTTGCATAATGCTTTATAGGCATCAGGTATTGAAAATCGTGTAAGAAACCAATGCTTCACCTATTATTGCAATTTTAATAATAAACGATCGGTGGTGTTGAGGTATTTGTGAATGAAATGAAAAATGTGACCAATTAGCAATCATCAAATTGATTTTGTTAAGTATTAATAGAGCTGCAAGTTAAATTTGTTAAGCATTAATAAGCACTATTCATTGATGCTAAATAACTTTTGCGCAAAATAAAGTAAGTAAAATGTAAAAATTGAACTTTCCAGGTATATATTTACGAGAGAAGTATGATTTTGATTTTGTTTAATTAAATAATTTTTTTTATAAATATAACCGTCATATCATTGCGAACAATTGATATTTTCGGTTTTTCCTTTTTCAATCCATTTGATTTAGTTTCCTCTTCAGTAGCATCTGATGATAATTGCTTGCTAAAGAATGCCAAAGAATTGAAATTTGAAAATTTTGGAAAAAAAATGCATTTGTTGTTACAACTGTTATTACCTGAAAATGTTTAGGTAAATTTGAAAGTTGAAGCAGCACAAAAAGAAAAACAAAAACCTTTTTAATTCCACCTTCATTATTCTTTCGTCTCGGAACAAAGTACAACAGAATTGAATAAGTCAACCGCACAACTCAACGAATTGATGAGTGAATGAATCTAGAACAAACTTCACAAGCTTTTTTAATTTATTTACACTAGAGTTTTTTTTTTTGCAAATTTTGTGCAATTACTATCGCATTTTGTGATTGTAACTGAGAGTGTAAAAGCCTGATTTCATTCATTTACTGTTAAGTTTTAGGAAGACAATATGTTGCATTAACATTTTTGAATATTTATGACGGCTTCAATTGTTAAAATTTTTATAACATAGTGATGATATGGTGAAGGAACAGAAAAATCATTACTTTACTCAATTCTACCCTTTTTCTGAAGGATTTGTTTAGGAATCATGGTAAATGATGAAATTATGTGTGAAGTCTTATTGACATTCAGAAAAAAAGACATGAAAAGAAATTTTTACTCGCTATTTTATAATGGCAATAAACACAATATTTAATATACAACAGAAATTTGACTGTATAGATAGAGCCAATCCATTTTAAAAAAATTGACAATAATGACACTACAAAGCATGTCGAAAACGCCACGACACTTTTTTAAAATTAACGTTTTAAAAATGCTTGCTTATTTTCGTTGGAAAAGCTAAGCTAAGCTAAATCGTATTAGTCTCAAGGAAAAGACGCTGTCTTATATTCATACGAGCAAGCCAAAACACCACTGCTATTTTATAAACTTTTCGTTTACTGTCTATGCAGAAAATCAACTGAATCAAACAATGGTTTTGAAAAATGTGAGAGATCAATATAAGCGAATCTTATGCAACATAATCTAATGGTCGATTGAAGCCACCTTTCCTGTTCATATATTGTCGATATCGTCGCGGCTTATTGATTGAAACAACACCATCAACATTACCAGGTACCTAAAATTTAAAAATTTTCTCTTGTAAAAAAATTGTCTAAATTGATGCACATGATTCCTAATTTCTTTGGTGCGATTAATAGTGAAGCACACAGTGTTGCAATTCAAAACTGGTAAGTGTTCAAAACAACTATGTATTCAATAGGGAATTATATTTTAGCTCAATTTTTCCTTGGAATCTGTCGGAATCCACTCATTAATCGTTGATCACAAAAAACCTCAAACTGTAATTAAAAAACAATGCATACCTTTTTGTTTTTAGTCGTGTCAAAACCTGCAAAACCCATCAACTTGAGCATGTCCTTGTCAAGTCCTTTCAAAGAATCAACACCAACTGAAAATTTCGAATATCACCAGTAAGAAAAAAGAAAAAGTCCTGCAAATAACAAAAGAAGGTCATTGCTAAATCAACGGAAACCTGTTCTACAACCTAGGATTGATAAAACAGTCTTTTTTTCACTAATTGACGCCACACGTGGCGTGTGACGAAATTATCGTGAAGAGTGCCAATAAACTGAATGATCAAACCATTCTTCTGACATGATCCAAAAAAGCCCGGACTGCACACATATAGCATTATTTACTTGGCAAATACTTACCATCTTTCGGCTGCTTTTCTTTTTCGCGATCCCTAAAAAATGATCAAGTTTTCCGCAATTTCCTTGAATTTCATTTCAACCGAAGTTGAAAAAAACAAAACTTTAAAGAAAACAGAACAAGACTAAAATTACATTAACTCTATCATTCTTAATAACTTAATAGAATAAATAAAGCACTAATTGTTTGCGTGTCATGTCAAAAATAGTTTGAAATCCCAAAAGTGAGCCAACTGAACCACAGAATGGAAGTTAAAGCACAAAATACACCTTACTCTTTACCATGCTCTATTGATAAGAAAAAGATGAAATTAACGGTAAATTTGGTTACGAAACCTTCTTGGTCTCTCCTCATTGTCATGTCGTCTTCTTTCATCCAATCGCTCACGACTTCTACTTCGACTTCTTCTACGATCTAAAGGACTTCTCGACCGACGACGCTCCTGTAAATGTGTTAATTACGATCTTCGTAATCCAACCGCCAAAATTCTAGAACACACATTTAAATTTTTATTTTTCAAACAAATTACGATATTTTTTACTCTCGGAAAATTAAAGAACTAAAAAAAAGTTGAATCCCAAAACTTGCGTACTTGACTACGACGGCGCGAACGATCTTTCTCGATTGTTCGCGTCCTGCCAGCAGAGCGTGAGCGTGATCTACGCCGCCTCTCACGTTCTCTATCTGGAAAAGAACTAGTATTTCACTAAATATTATGAGAATTACATTAAAAACAAAATATCATAGAATTATATAAAGAAAAAATCAACAAGAAATTTAATTTTTAGAGGATTAAATAGCTGCATCAAGACGAGATCCACTAGCTGGATGTCAATGCCATTTCTAAAAAAAGAGTAGAAAACTGACAAGTTCAAATTAAGTGTTCCAACTGGAATAAAACCATGAATGTTACCAAAAACTCTCGATAACGACTAGAGATATTTGATACTCATTATCATGAGTTATATTAATTAAATGCAATAAAATTTTGCATCTTTCTACGTGTTTTAAAAATTTATGCCCAAGTCCAACTCCAAGGTGGGCATTAGTAATTATTCCAGGGATGTCTACTATTACAACTTCGCTATTATCCACTTTTGCTACACCTAAATGAGGTTTTATGGTAGTAAACGGATAGTCTCCTACCTATGCATGTGCATTTGAACAGAGAGTTAAAAATTTAGATTTACCTACACTTGGTATACCAATAATACCAACATCAGAAAAAACTTTGAGCTTTAATACTACATATTTTTCTTCACCAGACTGACCACAAGTAAAATGCTCTGCTACTCTATTAGAAGAAGATTTAAAATTAGTATTCCCAAGTCCACCTTTCCCACCTTGCGCTATTTAATAGCAAAATAGAAAAATACTCACCTCTGCTTCGGCTTCGTTCTCGTACCATTTCAGCTAATTTCTTGATGAATTCGTTGTGATAATTCGATTCAAAATCTTAAATGATCAATTCGAAAAGACAAAAAAAAAACGAAAATGAAAACCAAACCGTCACCAACGACCAAATTACAGAACACGTCGATGACTTCGAAAAACTATTCAAAATGACGAGATAAAAAATTTGCACAAAGCGAATCGTTCTAAGATATGAACTTTCTAAAGAAGCGGTATCAGCAGATGGCCGAGAAATCACAGTTATGGTTGTTATTGTGGTTAGTCATTTGTCTGAATGGGAGAGGTATTAGGGTGATTGTTGATGTTATCATGAGGTGAAAAAATTCGGTGAAGTATGAGAGGTAACGGAAATGACGTAAAAAACACACGTTTGTATTTCTTATACGCACATTTTGAGATTTGACAGAATGTCAGAAAGCGACTTCACTGAGTTATATGACACTTCTTTAAGTGTAATTGCTTGTATGTGATGCTTATTATAATTTTTAGAATTCACAAAACATTTCTTCTTATATGAATTGTTTTTTTTCCTATACTTATTCCTTTTTTTTAAATCCACTGAGAAGTTCTAAAATTTCCAGAATTGGCATATACTGAGGCGAATGATGTTTGCTGTGTCAACCGCGCCTTAAAAAGAATAACGTGAAGTCATCCATGGGAAAATAATGGGTTGTGTAACGAAACGACGAAACACAGGGACAAGTCGGCGTTATGTAAGTTTCAATAGGAATCCTTTTTCGGGTTTTTGTCGTATATTCCATGTGTAATATTATGTCAAATACCTTAGAATTAACCAAGTAGAATTACATACCGGTTTGTTATACCAGTGGCATTTACAGCAGATGTTTAAAAGAGCAGAATTATCAAAGTCTATTTTGTATGCAGTTTGCGAAAGCTTAATATTTGCATATTCTTAGTTTAGATAGCCATTATTACCTGTAGGTGTTCTCATTCGCATCTAATGGAATGGAAATTACGTTATCAAGACTGGGAAAAAATGATTTTTGTATTTGTGATGAATAAAACATTGATTATAAAATATGGCAATTTTAAAATGTAAACAGTTTGAATTTAATTTTATTTGCGAAAATGTAAAAACTTACTGTATTTTTTTATTAATTTTACTTCCTATTATGTATATATATATATATATATAATATTATTTCAGTTATAAAAGTGATTTGCAGTAAATGAAATTTAAAAGTTTTATTAATCTATTGAATTATAAATCTTTTTTCATACATTAGATGTCAAATGAATGCGAAATACCCGATGAAATTGATTTCGATGCAGCATGGAAAGTTTATATGCTCAATAAATCTGCGTGCCTTCTTCATTATGTACCCAATCCAAAGTAAGATCATTCATTTGCTCTTTTTGTTTACCATTTGCCACAAGAATAATATAAAAAACTTGTAAAATATATCAAATTGTGGATTGCTTTTCTCTTAAAATATTATTTGCAGAACTAAAAATTGCCGAGATAATCCATATTGTTTGGGTCGTTTGGGCCTGGAGAAATGGGATAAATTATTAGGTTGTATCAAAAATGAAAATAAAACAAACACCGACTTGGATCGACGTGATATCGCGAAGATGCCATGTGGCCTAGTGAACCTCGGAAATTCGTGTTATGTGAACAGCTTTTTGCAGGTTTTCAGTTTTATGTGATCAAAGATTTTGGAGAATGTCCAGTAATTACTGCTCTGATTTAGTATTTGTAAGCATGTGCAATGTTTATTGGGAAGTTGTATGAGTAAGGTGAAAAAGAATTTGTGAACTGGGTAGGTATCAACCCGTAATTTCTTAATTTATAGATATTTTTCAATGATCCAGTTTTTCGTAAATGCATTTATGACTGGCGTCCCGTTGCTAATTTTGTCAAACCAGAAGGAGAAAAAATAAATATTGAGGAGCTGATGCATTGTATACAAAAATTATTTGTTACATTACAAATTACACCGTATGTAAGTTCTTAGTTTTGTCCCTAGCGTTGTAAAATTTCATCGGTTTCGAAGTTTGCTCTGGAATTTTAAGAAGGTCCTAAAATTTAATCCAAAAAGTTTTTAATATGTTTGTGATTGTGATGAAAAACACATCGACTTTATTAAGTCGGTCGCAATCTTTGCTTCTAATTTCATTGTCATATTGGCTGCAAATTTTTGTTCAAAAAAATTTTAGGAAGATACCAGTGCTGAAGGATTGGTCAAGTTGCTTCAGCTGGATGGCAATCAGCATGATGCCTTAGAATTTCAAATACTTTTCTTTGGCAAACTTGAAAAATTGTTGAGTTACCATGTTGAGTGGCATGAAGTACGCGAAACTATTCTCAAAAGGTTTCAGGTAAAATCCATGCACAGCACAAATTTTTTTTGCATATTGACAATATCCATGTTATATTTTTTCCTTTAATTAACCGAAAATTTCGGGTCATTTTTCAGGGAGTTATAACGCAGACGATTTCTTGCAAATGTGGACGTCGTAGTGTTACGGAATTACCATTCAACCCATTTTATTTAAGTATTGAAAAAGCTAGATCGTTATCGAAGGCACTAGAATATTATTTTCTTCCAGAAGAGTAACTTTATCTTTTATTTATTTTAAGTTTCAAAATTTAATCCAGTGAAATAACCTGTTTTTTCGGACCGCTTTTCTGGTAGTAGGACCACAAGCGTGACTAATATAATAGCTTAGAGTTTTATAAAAAGCTTAAAGCATCATCTGCTTCATTTTGACATTTTGAGACTTATGTACGGTTTGATGTCCAAGTTTAATGCCTGATGTCCAGCAGTTTTTATTTGGTTCCTTACTAACGTATTGTGACTTCCAAATATTGTTTTGATCCAGCTGTTTCTGATGCTGTTTATATCAGAATATGATAAAAAATTGGCTTTATAAAGCTGAAATTAGTTGGTAAATGGAAAAGGACCGAAAAACTAATTGTTTTAGGAAGCTGCTGAATTGAAACACATGTCTTTTTTAGGTTACCGGACTATAAATGTAGTGAATGTGGACAAACTGGTTCTGCACAAAATCGCCTTGCGGTTAAGGAACCTCCACCTGTACTGACAATACAACTTAATCGATTTACATACGATGCGTTAGTTTAATAATCGGCTTTTTGTTTCCATAGACAGTTTTCGACTAATTCAGAAATCCTTTTTTTAGCAGCTCGAGTAAGAAAATTCAGCTTTTTTTCAATTATAGTGTGGGGCACAAAAAGAAGATTCACTCACCGCTACAATATCCAAGAGTTTTACAATTGGGTAATGCAAAGTATGACATTTGTGCTGTAATGATACATGAAGGTCCGAACGCTGATTGCGGACATTACTATGATCTGATAAAGCATCCAGGCACTAGGCAGTGGTTCACTTATAATGATGAGGTATTGTTTTTCACTGTTTCCTTCCTTCATGACATGAAACGATGTCAAGAGCGATTGTCAATTTAATTACCAATGTATGCCATAAAACAAGTTAAAGGATAATCCTGGGTAAAAATAAGCATCTCAGTTTTTGTTACAAAAGGAATAAAGTTTAATTAATTAAGAATACGCACAAATAATGAACAAAATGCATGTCTAGATTGTAAAACCATCTACCACTCCTGGTGTATGTGTCGAAAAAGAACGGACATCCAAAGTTACTGCTGATATGAAAGGTTGCTACGCTTTGGTTTACCGTCGAGAAAATGAGGAAAATTCCACTATTCCTGCTGTTCCTGAAGATTTGTTGGGCGATATCGCAAACAAAGTATGAACAAAGAAAATGTCATGTTTACTTGCATTTATTCCGACCATCGACCACATTTTGAAAGATAATATTCCAGAGCCCTGAAGAGATTTTTTCATTTTCGATGTATTATGATGACAGAACTGTGGCCTCAGAAGTTACTGTGCATTAAATTTAGATTACGCAAGTCGTGTTTTGAATTTACAGCTGGAAAAAGAGTTTATTGCTCAGACCAGTGCAACTACAGAAATGACACTCAGACTTAAGAACACCGTCGAAGATTGTCATAAACGTCTTACGGATACGTTCGATAAGTTAGAGGTCTTGTGGATTTATTCAGGAGTCTGATGTGAAATATAATGTCATTTCCTGCTTTTTGAATTTAGTTTTGAAATCTTCTATATGAGCTATGCTGTTTTGGATTTATTTTGAAGAATATATAGAATGAACCAAGATTTGGGAGGCGATATTTACTGAAAAAATCTGGTAAGAGGACTAGTGGAGAGGAAGCCAGGACTAATTTGAATTGCCAGAATTGGACGCACTTTAGAAATGGACCGAAGTGTGATTCAATATTAAGTTTTAGGTAAAAGAAAGCGAGAAAATGTTGAGGAATCCCGATGACATTATATTTATACCTACTGAATTATTCAGCACTATTCTATCGTATGAATTCAATAAAATGGTCGAAAACAATGATGAGGTAAAGAATATTTCTTGTACACAGTGATTTGGCCGAAGGAATTTTCATTACTAAGGCTGCATTTAAAAGTTATCACATGCAGTTACCTCGTTTGCTATTTTAATATGTTGCTATCTTAATTATAAGTTAAAGTGCAATATACTGTTGCGATCCTAATTAGAATAATTAAAAAATATTTTGGGAATTCATTTTTTAGGACATGTTTACTCAATCCAACTTATTTTAGATTTTCAAAAATGTAGCGAATAGTACTCGCAATGCTGCGGTGATTAAGTCATTGAACTGTACAAACAAGGATGAGGTTGGTTAATATTTATAAACGAAAATCTTGTAGTGGCAGTACGGAAATATTTTCGTCCTTGTGAAATACAGTAGGTCGGAGATTGCGTGTCACATATTTGTCATTTGCACTTAAATTACACTCTCTCGCTTCTAGTAACAAAATCCCTTCAATTCCTGAATGCGATTAAATGGTAGTAATAGATTCATAGTCCTCTTTTATGTCTTATTCTTAATTTTTCTGATGGTACGCTTGAAATAATTTTCTACACTATTTTAGAATGGATCTAAATTATCTTTCTCTTTGTGCACGCATAATCGTGTGTCACTTGGCAGTGTGCGAAGTGGTGCAGTGAAAGCTGTAATGAAAAATGCTGGAAACAGTTTTTTGGCATCTTACGGTGTTGAATTTACTGATTTGAAAACGGGGTTTGTGTTTTGACGAGCATCTCTTTTCTCGGAAAAAGTTAAAACCTTCTCTAACTGCCATAGGAAAATTGTTTAAGGTCAGATATTTGCTTGGAATGTGTAGAAGCACTGAAAGCGCGAAACGAATTTGTCAAAAAAGTTCAATTAAAAGAAAGATTGGTAAAACAGTTATTGAGGGAGAAATCAAAAAGGTATGACCACATTGTATTTTTTTTAATTTGCTTAATACGACTCTATGGGGGCTAACTGACGTACATATTATGGTTTACTTTTTTGGCAAAAAAAACTGGAGTGTTTTTAGTAAATTTACATTTATGTTATGTTGCTGATGGATTATAACTGGTGTGAAAGTTCGCGTGATTTTTATTCTGAAGATAACTGTTAATAAGAAATCACTTGTTTAAATGTCTATTTATCGTTGCTGTCTTTATTTTTTACTGAATTGAATACTGAAATTGAGAAATTTTGCAGGTATTACCACTCAGAAAATTGTTTTTGGGTGTCAGTACGTTCTTTATCACAGTATCGGCAATTGGCCTTACGTGCGCACGAACAGTCTATGAAATCATATACAGAAGTTACAGAATTAAGTTATTTTTGGCCAAGTAAACGGTTGGGGAAGGTAAGGTATTTTTTGCTCATTCAGATGCTAGTCAATTTGTTGAAGTCGTAGAACTTTCTAAATTGATGCAAAACATTACAGCAAGAACCAGTAGCAGACTGTGGTCCTTCAACATCCGAAATATCTCAAAGGCTTTCAGTAGAAACTGGATCTGGAAAAACGGTTGATGAATTTGGTTTGCCAGATGTAAAAAAATTTTCCCTAATTTTTCCTAATCAGTTGCGTTCAAGTTTTTGTTTCTTACTTTAACGTGATGTTCCTTCTATGTGTAAGTGAAGAAATAATATGTGAATGGATCAGGAAAGTTGGCCTAAAATTATTGCTATACAAATTTTTTCTTTCCAGGATTTTGGTCCCATAACCTTCTTGAGTAATAATGGTGACTCGTCAGAAATTGCAGTTAATGGTAGCTGCAATGAGGTATCTTATTTAAATCTAATAAAGGATTTTAGTGTCTTTTAATTGTGGTTTATTTAATATTGCATTTATTGAGTTTCCAATTTATCTATCGCGTTAGATATAGAAAGTAAAATTTTTGAGTTAGTAATGTTAATCACATTTTGCAAAGTGATTTGGCTTAACACCTTAAACCAAGTAATTCATTTTGGTACACGTTTACTACCGAGCCATGAATCATTATTCTTTTTTCACAGAAGAATTCGTCGACAACTAGTGATGCATCGACACAAAGTGTTTTCGTAGATGGAAAACGAAATAATCGGAAACGAACAGTATTATACTGTAAGGATGAGGTAAATTATTTTCTGTCAAGTCAACTCTTTGGGAATTTTTTATTTTAAATAGCCGAATGATGTTGTTTACACAATATCAGCTTTTTTTATAATGGTACTTTCTTTTACTACCGTAAAATGTAATGCAATTTTGTAGTTTTATGGTGGTGGCAGTACTGTTGTAATTTTGATTCCTACTCTAAGAATGTGGAAATCTAAAACATTTGCAAATAGATTATGAGTTCATTTTGCACACTGTTTATCTCGTAAAGTATGATAATCCCATCTTAATTACTTGTTTTTAAAGGCTTAAGGAGAAATTTGAAAAAAAAGGTGTTGAATAAATTGTCTGCTTTAAATTCCTTGCCATTTCTGCAGTAACATTTGCATCAGTTTTGCACGAAATCATTTCAGATTGATGATTCCGTCGTGGAAAAATGTTCTAATAGTGAGCAGATTTCAGTAGTGGATGAGTTAGAACCTCGCAAAAAACAGAAATGTAGGTGGCTGGATTTTAAGTTAATTACTGATCTTATTATCTTTTAACTCCATATTTGCTTCATATTGTCTATATATGCTATTTTAATTGCAGAACTTGAACATACTATCTTGTTCTTTATTTTTCCATTTTCAGATTCTTATTTTCTCTTGACATGTAAACATGTACACACCAAATTAATTATTGCAACTAGGAAATCGACGTAATACTTTGATACGACTGACATTTTTTATAACATGTTGTGAATAACGTTGCAGTGTCTGATCGCTATGTTTATTCAGCAGCTCGACAGACGAGATCATCATCTGAATCACCGCCAGATATTACTGAGGTGCCGGATATGGTTTCCGCCTGTGTCGGAAAAAAAGAATGTAATGAAGATGATGAAACAGTAATTGAACAGTCGACGAATGAGATTTGTAATGATGTATGTTCGCTAATGTGTTCTTAAACATATTTTATTCCCTAGGGAAGGAAATTTTAAGGTCACCAAAACCGTGGTGACATCCAATACTTTAATGTTACTGAACGGAAATATGATCTACAAGGTCAGGCAACGTAGGTGTATTATCATTTTTGGAATAATGAGCTCTGATTAACATTCTTTAAATATGTTGTATCAGTGGTGTCTAAAGTTCGGTAATATTTCCTTTTTCTACACTTGCATTACAAGTGTTTTCAGAAATTGTAAAAATTTTTTAAGATATTCGTTCCTGTTACAGCATTTAGTAACAGTTAATTTTGATGAATGCGGTCCATCACAACTTTATCTGGAGAAGGACAAAAGCAAACAACAAAGTTTGTCTGTTGATGGTAACACACAAGTATCGTCGGAGAGCAATACACGACCTAGCGATACGCTTAATGAAAATTTGGATTGCGCCAAGAGTGATGATGATGAGGAGGAAGAGAGAAGTTCGGTGGTTTTCAATGGAGATTTGCGTTGTGAACATGGTTTGTAGTCTTACTTATTTGTAATGTTATGCGAGTAGATAACATGAAACTAATACTATGGAATAAACTGAAACATTACTGTGGTGTAGAAGTGAAATCATCTTAATATCCAAGGATGGCACAAGCATTCAGTAGAGTAACTATTATTTGATAAAGATTGTTTAAACCTGTGAATAATTAATTTTTCCTGGAAATTTACATCATTTTTTGATGATATATTATGAAGTGGACTGCGCTATAAGTAAATAGTTAGGGGAACCGAAGAATTAGTTTCAACATTTTCGAAAAAGCTGTGCTTAATCATTTTGCTGGCTTGGAAAATTGGATTTATCTATGACTTTTATCAGGACTTTTGGATTATGAATGTTGGATGACAAACGAACGGCGCATTGTTGTTGATGAAAACGAATGGAAACAATTAACAATTGAAATTTTCGGACCGGATCATTTATGGTGTGTTAGTGTCGATGAATTTCCTTGCTCCATTTGTAAATCGGGTTATTTAGTAAGTAATTTTTCCATTTTGAATTCAATGTGGTGCTCTGATTGTTAATTTTGACAGTATATTTAGACTGATTTTTAGTCTTCGAAAAACAGAAACTGAAATTTGGGAACGCTCTCCAATAGAATAGAATTTGAAAGCGAATTGATCAAAGTTTTGAGTATTTGAGGACAACTGAGTTTCTGAATAGTAGCTTTGTGACAGTTGGTGTGTATAAACCTATTGAATAAATTCTTGGAAGTTAGTGAAAAATTTTTAAAGGACTTCTTTTGATTAAAATAATCTTAGAGTATTCCGAAATTATTTCCTTTCTCATCTTTAATTAGTAAGCATTTTTCTGAAATCAGTTCAGATAAAAGCAATATATTCCCTTCATCTTGTTTTCAGTATAAAAAAGATGATTGGGAGGAAACCTTACGGCGCATGAAAGAAATACGTTTGTCCATTGGTGAATTGATTCGCACGGCTGTACGAAGGACTATAACGGTGAAGTCGTCCATGCCGCAAATTTACGAACGTGTAATTTGTCGAAATTTTCTGAAAAATATGATCTCACGGTTCAAGTAAGCATTCTGACGGATTGTTCCTGTGAGACCAGCTTAAAACTTTTCTGTTTGTAGGATAAAGGCATGGTGATCTTGGGGAGGCGGGTAAGGAACTTATTTAAAATTTTAAATAAAGTTAGTTTTCTACAGCTACTAAATTTATTAATTTGTTATTTAGGAGCCGTGTGCGAAATCCTACTATCCCAACGATTTGTCAAGAATGTATGCTTTGTTCACAGCATAAGAAACCATGTGTATTAATTGATAATACGGAGGGCTTGGTACGTTTCAGTTTCTTGCTTAGAGTGATTAAATAACGCAAGCAAAAGAGTGTACACGAGTGTACAAGCGATTTAGGCAAGGAGAGTAAGATCTCAATTTTTTTTGTCTGTAAAAATAATCCGTCCAAAGATAGTGGTGAATACAATAAGGTGGTTGATTAGAATTAGTGATAAACTGATCCGTTGATTTTGAAACTCGGATAAGGGTCGTTCTTTCAGGCTGTTCCACTTACTTTGGAAGAATGGCAAAAAATCCTAGAAGCTATGCAAATTAGTGATGGTGATGTAATGCTCATTTGCCTCGATAATAAAGGTTTTAAACTGTTTTTTTAAATTAACAAAACATTATTGGCAGTACCTACTTTGTTATAATTGGAACGACTAAAATACATCGCTTATTTCACTATATTGCTCTATGCTGACGATTTTTGCTGGTACCCTTCTCTGTCGTAATGACTGTAACTCCATCAAGAAATTGACGGCATTATGTCATCGGTATTTGACAGACTACTTGAAAATAAATTTAGTGAAATATTCAGTAACACTGAAGTGTGAAATCGATAAAGACGTAAGGATAATCGAAGTACTTAACATTAATAACTAAATAGGTTATTGGAGTTTTAGGAAAAAGATTTTCATTTCAGCACTCTTCATTATCTTTACATTTTCCGCTTTTGTTGGTTAATGTTATTTTTGATTCATTCGTCGTATTCATTACTACTGAACCTTACTGCCATACACGTTTTTAAAAAAAATTATTTTGAGGGGTGTGTGATATGTTCTGTGATGAATGTTTTCGGCAGCAACAGTTGCAAGTAGAACATCAACGTTTCGTTTATGAAAATGGTGCTGAAATTTATGTGAAACTTGTAAGTCACATATTTTTTATGCTTTTGCGACTTGCAACTTTTCTAGAAATTGCCAACTAATTGCTCGATTCTATAGCTAAAGATTACTTGGTCTCGTATATTCGAATGCTTTATTACCCCCCTTTTTGTTTTAATCCCTTATATCTAATATCCGCATTTTTGAATGACATTTGTAATGATTCTTAGTTGTGGAAAAATTTCTTTATAGAAAAGTGACAAGAATGATGAACCAATAAAAGCGGCAAACGGTGATCTAATTGCACCATTTAATGCTACTCCATCGCTGCTTCGTCCCGAACGACATGCAACAACAAGACGTGCAGTGGCGAAATGTTCGATGGTCTTCAAAGTAATTTATTATTTATATCTAATACCTTCGTTTTTTTTACGTATTTTATGAAATTATCACAATTGCTGTGAACAGTCATTTCTTTCCGATGAAATTAGGTTTTAGTTCTGTTTTGCTGTTGAGTTAACACAGCAAACAGATAACACTGATGTTTGCAGTTTCACGGCAGTTTGAATACAAAAAATAGTAAGATTGCTCTGCTTTGTAGCTTGCATTGTTTTCCTCCAAAGTATCCCTGCAATCTTTCTGTCTTTTGAAAGTCGGGGCAGGAATATTACTTCTTGTCAAAGAACAACTCAGCGCTTTCTAATAATATTCGCTTTCAGATGACGTCTCTGAATACCATTCATCAGTTAAAAATAAAAATTTATCAGAAAACGGGTCAATTACCAAATGATCAACTCATTTATATGAAGGAAAGACTTCTCAATGATTCGGTTTGATGATTATGTTTTCAAATAGGGATTGTCTAGGCTTTAATACGTAACTGATTCTTTACCACATTCTCACCATTCATTTCGTTTAATTTTTGCTGATTAAGTTTTGGTGATGCTCCCATGATTAAATATTGGAAGCACACATAGACTGTTTGTCCTAAATCTAGGATTCCTCTTCGCATAGTATTTTCATATAACTTCTAGGACACCTTAGAAGAAGCCAGAGTTGATCCGCAAGAGCTTGTCGAAACACCGCTGACGTTGATTGTACAACAACCTACCGATATCCCAACAGAACCACGACAGTTGGAACGTGGTTTTGCGGACACTGCTTTGTCGCATAGCTGATAATTAGTTAATGAGATGGAATCAGCTGACCCTTAAATCCACAGTGTGGCATTTGCCTTTTAATATTGTTTTGTTTACATAATATCTGTAGAAAATTTCGAGTCTATTTTATGCAATATTTCCAACTGGCAATTATTCCACTTTATCATAATCCTCACTTGTCAACCGAAAGAAGCGTGAATATTCTTTCGAGTTTTTGGTTTTGCAAATATTCCAACCTTTTGTTCTTTTGTTATTTGATTTTAATTTTAAATCGTGGATACTGGTAGTTAGCTCATATACTAAATTTCAAGAGAACAAATGTACTTCTATACAACTTTCGTTTATGTAGTGAGATTTTTTATTAAGATCTTTCACTATTTTTATGTCGCATAATAATATGCATCCTGTTTTAGGCATGATTTATTTTGATATAATAATATGGTATTTTACTGTAAAATAGGAGGATATGGTTTGTTTTTCTTTAGGATAGCTTAACGCGTGAAAATTTATAACGTTTACTTGCATGGCTATTTGGAGTAAAGGATGGTGTAAGGCTGCTGAAATTATAAGGTCGGTTGTTGCTGTGTTATAGTAATAATATTACTGCATATCAAATATGATTGTACATCGGGAACTCGAATAGATTTGTGATGCAGGTACTAAACTATTGCATTCCATTATAAGTTGTTAGTAGTTAAGAGTATCTAGCAAGAATATAAAGACATCTTTTCCTTACATACTTGCTTGAAATAGCCGAAATTATGCCTTCCACGCATACTCGGCTACTACTGCTTACCCTGAGATGGTGTTTAGGATGAATTTAATAACAATTGTAAAATAAGGAACCTTCACAAGTTTTTTTTCTTTCCAGAATTATGTGGTATTAGGTATGCATGGATGAATGCTTATGCATTGTAGTGTAAATATTGTATGACTTAAAATGTTTCATTTTTGATGTAATAAATTCAAGTTATAAATGTATTTATTTATTACATGTAATAATTGTCATAGATTTCATATAATTCAAATTAGCATTTGAATTTTTGATAGCAATTCTCAAGTCATATTTGATATCCACGTAGAATAAGTTTGTTGTCGTACTTTCAGTAATTTCCAATGGTTCCACTTTCCATTTTCTAGCTATTATGATTGTTATGTAGTATTTTCATTCTTATTTTCCATCTAAATTAAGTCCTTCAAGCCGGTATTGTTTGATATGATTAGTATTTAATATTATGTTCTGATTTCTATGGTTAATTATTGTTTGATGCTTTGGTCTTTTATTGTCTCACCATTTGTAAATAATTATAGTAGTAAATAAATTTTGTGATTATTTCTTTATGTTAAATATTTGTATAGGTTAATTCTATTGTATAAAATTATTTATTACTGCCCACCGTAACTTCGAGGGGTTGAGAAACTTACCAGGAGATTTTTGTTACTATATTAAAATATTAGAAAACTATCATTGTCTTCTTACAGACAATAAAAGAAGCCTTTTGGTAGGGTTTGTACGCAGTTTTCGGTCTATGGTTTTCATATCAGGAGATACTTATACAAAGTAAATTTAGTGACTGTTATTCTCCTTTTAATAAATAAATGAGAAGTAAATTACTAATTATATTAAATTTTTAGAGGTAAGTAAAAGGTTATGCATCAACGACACTTTCACGTTGCGGTTACATTGGTGAGGCGATTTGCATCAGCGAAGGAGAATACAGATGTTACATATTACATACCTCCCAAAACATATCGTCCTGCATATTATCATCCCATGAAACCATCCCAACGTAAACCAGTGGATCCTTTTCCACCATTTCCGGTAAGTGATGATTTGGTTTCCAACAAATAAGTGTAAAATGTTCAACTTAGTGCACAGAGCTTCAATCACAAAATGAAATAACACACCAAAGTGTAAACGGTTAGCTCTTTACTCTTTGCTCTTAAGAATTATTTTTGCTCTTTTATTTTCATAGAACGAAGGAGATTCGAGTGGTATGGGACCACGTTTGTATGATTATCAAGTAATGAACGAACTTGTACGTAGTTTACCTACTGCTTCAGAACGGATTGATTTCGTCAATCCATATGAACGTGAATTCACCACACGTGAGAAACGTTTCCATCGGTACGTGCTCCACTCATTCCTTTTATTTCCCTGATAAAATAAATATTAAGCTTAGTAATTATTTAATATATTTTCATAATGAACAGAAGAAATAAGAACCGTGAATTTAGCACAAAATTTCTTTTTTAAATATTTTAAGTTATGCTGTCAGTTGCTTGGTTTTAGCATTTGATATATTTCAGACCATGGCAACCGCAACTGCTGAAGACGCGAAAAGCGTGGAGAATACAGCCGTTTCCAAACTACTTCGATCCATTAAATTTTTATCAGTATATCACCAAAACAAGATGTATAGAAGGATTAAGTGAATGGTATAATGAAAATGCTCTAATATTTTCGAAAGATTTTGAGGTAATTTCAATCTTTATTGCTACTTTATGTGCTACAAATGTTTCCTACATCATATGTTAATTTTTTTCTACTTCCATCCGTTGAATTTTTAGGACCGTTTAAGTGAAATGTTAAAATTGAATTTGGAATCGACGAATGTTGATAACGAGCAAGAAAGGACTACGAGAATTTTGAGGAGTTTGTTGGACTTGTTGATTGAAAATATAATTCAAAGTGGCATGTATACTTGTTTGGCGCATCAGAGGGTCTATTTTTGCTTTTCAAACTATAATCAATTCAATAAAATTTGATAAAATATAGTTAGAATAACATAATCTCCAAAATTTTACTTTAGCTTTATAATAGATATAAAGTTTGACAAAACAAACAATTCATGGGTGAATATTAGCTGCTTTTTTCCCCAAATTCAAATATTCATTCCAGCAACTTTGGATGCGTTTCTTTTTATCATATGAGCTCTGCTTAAGCTGTAAAATAATTCGGTATTTTTCAGATATCTCACACACCACGGTGTGAATCCTTTTGGATTCGTTGTGGATTTGATGCTATTTATGAAAATACTGACCGACATAGGCATCGAGGTGATAACAGGTAGAAAAAAAATACATTTTACCGCTATGTATGACCAGCTTTCAAAATAAAAACGAATGAGAAATTGGAACAGTTTTTGAGCAATACATTTTAAAACTATGGATATTAAATTTTCAAAGGTGTGACACTGTAATGCATTATATAAAAGTCCAAATTTCAAACACTGAAAGTTTGAAGGGAAAAACTTGGTGAGCTTGCTTTCGTCATGAGAGATGAATTTGCGGCGCAGTTGCGAACAAAACATCCACTAAAGCCTGTAAGTTTGGAACCAACTGAAAATTAGTGCAAAAACTATTCATTCCATTATTTAAAATAGTAATTTTTGCGGGATTCCTAGCGTCTGTACTACCTTACTAGAGTTGTTAGTTCATTAGTTTCTGCGCTTCACTGATTTCAATTATGTAAAACCGACATTAACAGCATCTTTCAGTTAATGTCATTTTGGGATGAGGAAGTTACAATGCCATTGTTCGATCATACATTTAATATTAAAGATGAATTAATATATTCACCTGCTATGTTTGGTATGATGAGTGATGCAGATCCACTGTGGCAGTGTCCGGGATATGAGCCCGATTGTGGTTAATTTATCGATTTTAATCTATTTGTTTTAATTTTTATAACTTTTCAAACATTTTGTAGTAGTAAGTCACTACAAAAGTGATAGTTTTCACTGTTTAAAATTATTAAATTTTTATAGTGCTTTCATTCAAGACTTTTAAGCACTCTGTTTAACGGAAAACCAGAATGTTTTTTTCTTCAGAAAATTATATGACAGTTTATACTTAATTTTGAATTTTCAGATATCTCAATATTCAAATAAACCTTTCAGGAGAGGAATACAAATATGGTCAGATAGGTTTTAAACAATTCAATGATTTGGATATTCATTGTAAAAGATGGAAGGTGAAGGGTGAGGAAGAAAAAGTAGTTCGCAATGAGTGTCTTCGAGCTTCTGCTGTTGTATCGCTCTTCTCTTGGTTAAATTCTCAGGCGCATGCGTTAGGTATACTTTTTTTTATCACTTAGTAAAATGTTTGTCGGAAATAATCATAATTTATACGACCTGGAATTTTTTAAATTATTAAATCTTCATAAAATACGTCGAGAAATATTATTGAAAACGAAGTTAACATTCAGTGGGATGGAGGAAGAGGATATCGCTAGCCGAAGTGTTGACTCAGGTGCAACAATTTTGGGTTATGATTCCCTTTTCCAGGTTTCACACAATACAATGATATCGAACAACCGCTTGTGTCGCAGTTAGTAATGTCGGATGGAAAGCAGTTTTTCTTTGCTATAGCTCAACTGAACACTTTACTTATTAACGTTGACATTCAGGTGTACTTTTGATTTATTTATGTAAGCTGTGGCAATCTGATCCATTAAATTGATTTACCTTAGACATCTTTTATGAAGAAAAATAGAGTGGATTACTTCACCGAAATTTTGTTTCTCTTAAATTTGCTTCATAGAAAGGCTTCATCATGCTTTTCTTCTTTATTGCAGGGAATAATAAATAAGCGTTCAAATTTATGCTACGTGGAAGGACCTCTAAATCTCTATGACCGATATGATCGTGATAAGGGCGCATTTGAATTTGGCGATGTTAATGCTGATGGAGAAGTATGTAATTTTAATTCACATGTGCTTGGTCGCTTGACACAAATGCTTGTGAAAGATATGCCAGTAAAGGCAGAGACAGCGAGTGATCCAGTAGAGATATCAAAGTTTATTCCCGTAACGTTTGATGATATTCCATAATGTGTTTGTTATTTTTGTTGCAGCAATGAATCAGATAAAGATATCGGAGTTTTTTACAAAAAAATTTTAACTTAAAATTGTTGTTCAATATTGGGGAGTATTGTGACGTTATTTCCCATAATGTTCTGGCATCACTTTTTTTTCATTCTTTCACTCAGTTTAATGAAGATTCAGTTTCGATAGACATTTAAAAATTATGCACTGTAAAGATGCATGAACAATTACACTATCTCAAATGACCGTAAGTATAGATACGGTTGCTGTTGAGCAGAACTATTTAGTTATTAAAAAATGCTACATAGCATATTTTGGTCCGCTATGTACATGCATATAGCAGCCATAAATATCTAAAGATGAACATTTACATGGCTCAAACCATGTTAGACATTCACTTTATATGCATGTCAGGAAATATTCCAATATTTCTGAGACTTGCCGAATTAACTCGTCCAGTTCTTTACCCACTAATTTCATTTTTTTCTCTAAATTACTCCGTGTTAGTTCTTCGATACAATCAATACAGCACTTATGATAATTGTTTACACATAATGTGGTACCTCTAGATTGAATTCTGCATTTACTACATTTTCTCTTACAAGTCAAAACAAAACAGTATTATCTTAACTTCTGTTGATTTTCACTCCTGCCTAGATAATTGGTATGAATAGTTACCATAAAATTAATAGCACCCAACAAAGATCCTCCAAGTCATACTGCGAATGATGCTGATACTAATAGTTATAGCGACTTGTATAAAATGCATGTTATTTTGGTACAGTTTTGTAACATAAAGTGACGCAGGGGTTATGTCAGTGAGAAAATGTCACCTTATTTTCATAATACTGACCAGAGTTATGTCTTTTAGCGGTTTAGACGTAATACATCAGCTGCATCAACCCTATGTGTCGTGGTTTGCCGGATGTTATCAATGATGATAGCCAAATACAAAATGTAAACTTGCAATCGAGAATCCAAAAAAAAAACTGACTACTTGATTCGGTACCATTTATTGTTTTAGAGCGTGGAATACGGTTAATATTCAGACACAATGCTGGTTGTGTTTGAGGTTTGCTTTTGGGAGAATGTGTTTAACTATGCAGACAAGTCATTACAAAACATGAAAAACTTTAAAAATCAGTGCATGATTAGATTACAGCTCAGTTATCTGCACTACTATCGCAGCATACGTCTTATTTCTTCGTTTGCTTGTCGTCCTTGTCTTCTTTCTGGAAATATTGAAATACAATTCTATATTCTATCATTTAACACTTACTGGAAGTATATATATTATTTTATTTGTTTTTTTGGGAGGCTGTACAAACGTGTCAAATACTTTTTACCTTTTCTCTAGCCACGGCAGCATTGTTGACAGCATCACGAACTTCCTGCGAATTCGGATCTACACCGGGGAGGTCTGCCAGGAGTTGACGAAGTAATTCGGGATCGCTTATCAGTTGACCAAGTTGATCATCCTCGGTCTACAAAAATGGAAAAATTAAATGGGTTAAATTAATGAGAAAACTTACGGGCCTCAGACTCAAAGTATTTAAAAAAAACAATTCTTTAAGGAATCAATTAATAGCTTGATCTCAAGAAAATTATGCTTCATTAACTAATGTGGCAACATCTTAGTTATTGAAGCAAAATCAAAAATCAAGAATGAATGAAGCAAAGCAACACATATCAAAGCACTGTGATTTTAACTATGAAAATCAAACGGTATCATCCAATAACTGGGTTTATGGGAAGGAATCAACCATTTTAGTATAATTCTGCTATAATGAATTTACACAATTTTCATGTGTTAACTTAGATCTATTATATAATTTGTCCCATGACTCAGGTCTGTGTGGGATCTCTACCTCTCAACTCGGAACTTAATTTTTTTTGTGTAAAACTGGATTACCATAGATTCTTGGAATTTTCAACTTCTTCCATAGTTACCTTTAAGGATTTAAAGGCAATATGCAAAACTGTGCATGTAATGTAGTACTTTAAAAGAAAAAATCTTGATCAAAAAAAGAATACCATCATAACATCCCGTGCAGCAGCTGAATCATCAACTTCCATTGCTTCAGCAGTACCACTTTGATCCGTTTTCGGAGTAGTAGCACTTTCCATTGGTACTTCAGTTGCCGCCAGCTGACAGGATGTGGCCGTATTTGAAGACGTCTGTAGTGCAGGAGAACTGCCAGTACCTGCACCTTCCTGCATAGACATGCGCAATGCCCATTCCAACTGTTGCTCCTCGGTCATTGTTCCAGGATCCATCGTCATAATGTCATCTTAAAAGATAAAATGAAATTCAAAAACTAATCTTTACTGGTATTTGCTGAGACCGTTTTCTATCAGAACTTAGATGGTAGCTATGCAACATATTCACTTTTGAATCTCAATATATAATTACTTACTTTCAGCAGTATTTGTTTGCTGCGGTTCAACATCATCCGTTCCACCACCTCTCTGCCGTTGTCGTTGTTCTTCTAATGAGACACGAAGTGCCTTAAATTATAAATCTTGCAGAATGTTCGTAAAATAGGATAGCTTCTTTTACTTCTTTACATGCTTTTAAGCGAGATTGACAGCAGAAAATCGTGTTACCAAAATTAATTTAACAATTGAGCTTTAAACATTAGGCGAACGGTGCAAATTATAACCAATGCTAAATCAGGATCATCTTCAGGATCAATTCCAAATTCGAATCCACCTCCTCCCGCAGTTACTACCGGTGCAGCGGCACCATCTTCTCCACGACATATTGGAGAAGATACCAATGCTTCAGTAAGTGATGAACTAGCTGGTACAACTACCAAGTTCGAACCACTCCCCTCTCTAAATAAGAAGATTGAAACAAAACGGCAAATACAATGAAGAATGAAAAAAATGTAGTGGATATTATATAGCTATAGGCTGTTGCATCATAATTCTTGGTCCAATAATTGAAAAGAAATACACCTATTTCCATTTAAGAGTTATATAACTTAGTCTGACTACCAATGACTTGTATTAAAATTTTTAAGCTCGGGTCATTAGCAAAACAAATATCCTCACTTACTTTCCATTTAGCGTTTCGATAAATTGCCCCATAATTTCACTATCCGTTGAATCTGCTTCACCAAAGCATACAACATCCACTTGAACTTTCTCTTTCTTCAATTTCTTTGCAAGTTTTGAAAGCTGAAATTTATAATTATATTTAAGCCAAGAATGCGCTGTCTTCTTAGCTTAAATTATGCTGAAAAAAAAATCATGCTGAAAAGTTGAACAATTAGGAAAGTGAACACCATAGAGATTTTGCAACAGATAAAAAAAGAAGTGGGATTGAAAATATATAAGAAAGAAGATAAACCTCAGCAGTATTCAAATGATCAATTGGGCTACCAATAAAGACGACAATTCGCATTTTGTGGTTTCTGTTTTGACGATGCTTTAGTGCCAAATGTGCCACTTTGATTGCATTAATAAAATTTGATGCACCCTGCAAAATCGAAAAAAAGTAGAAGTTATTTCAAACATTGACAGTGAAAGTAGCTCCTGGTTTAGGGGAAAGGTTTCAGAAAATAATTGCGTAGACTTTCTATACACTATTGGACTGATTTTATGGATACTATTATGAAATCCCTCCAGAAAACAGCTATCAAGGTTATATCCATAATCGAAGATATGTAGTATTGACGCTGTGTGATATTTAGGACACCACGACACCAATATCACATAAAATCGCAACAATAGAATCTTACTTTTGGTTCGACCTGATGAAGTTTCATAAACAGCTTCCCATTTTCTTGTGTCAAGGTTGTTAACACTTCCACAGTACTGAAATTACGTATCTTTCACCTTAATTTTTTTTTAAAGCGTAATGCTGATATGCTAGCCAAAAGCACGACAATGGAGATCAGGTAGACTTAAGTCTTTTAACTTATTTAACATTTCTCTAACAGTTTAAGTAAAACATTAAGCCCAGAGACAACAAAAGAAAAGCAAAGCCGGAAATGCTATGTCAGATTTTTCATTATGCGTCATGCATATCTTAATAATATAAATTAGCTATTATTATACTCTATGACATTTTGGAGAGCAGGGGTTTTACTTCGTAACTAGAAAATAGATCACTTCCTGAAAGTTTGGATCTCAATTGAAATTAACTCCGACAGCAAGTCCTTGTTTCCCACTAAGACTATTTTAAGACCTAGAATAACCTAAATGCGCTAAAGGCATACTCAGCCATAGCGATCAATCCAACGGCGTTTTCCGGATTTGCACGAAGCTTACACTGTAACACCAAATTTACAGCGTCTTGCTGACACTGCAAACGAGTTGGTGCAAAATCACCATTTCGCATCCATTCCGAATTATCAACACTGAAAATAATACACATTTAGGCAACATGCTGCAACATTTCTATACGTAATAAGTACACAATATTTTACCATATGGAAAAGTTAAAATACAGAAAAATACACTTTCTACATAAAAAAAACGTACGACAACGCGTGCTGCTATTCTTTTTAACAAATTACACAAAACACAAAGTTATTTGCATGCACGTAAAAGCCACAAAAAATAGTGAAGGGAAAAATTTTTAACTTACCAAATCATTGTACTTTCTTGAACCATTATATCGTCCCGTTAAAATATATTTGCTCAATTGACTGAAATTAAATGATTACATTAGCTTCTCGTGTAGTTAGATAAATTTCAAAATAAGATTCGTCTCTTCCTATATTACCATTAAGCAATTTTCTTAAGTAATTTTGCTCATTTTTCTAGTCCAAAATCTTAGAACTTCTTCGAATCCTCTTTCAATCGTTTAAGTTTCTTGGCAAATGACGAAAAGCACTCGATAATTATCTACCGCTTCTTTTGAAATGTGCAAAAATATGCAACAAAACTGTGTGTCGATTGAAACTAAGTGACAACAAAATAATCAATGAAAAAAATTAATTCAAGCAAACGGTAAGTAGTATTTGCTGACGGAAAACACATGTAACACGTCATATACACGCATATGAAGTCATAGGTTGCATCTCTACACGGGATTATCTAGCCGATGACTGGATATTTACTTTATAGAATATGCAATCAATGCATGTTAGTAGACTATACATATGTTAATAAACCATGCACGATTTTACATTCACTGATGATTCATACAAATTTACCAAAACTAATGTATTAATGTAACGGTTGATTTATTCGTATGCAAAATAGACATAGTGTAGAAATTTACGTAGACGTGTGCCTCACGTGAAGCTCAACTAAATTCTGCTCGCATGACGTCAAGGAACGGTGTCACTACAATACTACCACCACAACCGATAAATTATGGTGTTGGACGGCATTTCATAGCGCGTATCGCCTGTGGCCGCACGCCATTACACATCGGGACAGTGCGCATTTGGTGGTGAGAGACCTCGGGTTTGCTTGCGCTTTCACTTTCATTGGGTTAACGACTAGCTTGTTGAGGTTCGTGCTCTGTCGAGCTGTCTCGTCAAATGAGACTTTTTACGAGTGCGCCAGACGACTTTTTCTGGCAGTGATATTTATGTGGTAATCAATGATGTTTGTGTGCTCATGAAATTTACGACGGACTTTGCTTTCAATTATTATTTTATAATTTAGTTACTTTAGCTGACAGCAAGAGGCTTAGAACGGAAATAAACTTACCTATGTTATAGGTGATAATATGGAACTTAGTGAGTTATTAGATCCAATATATTATGTTTACTATTTGAGGTAGAAAAGCAAACTTAGTTCGGGAAACTTTATATAGGGTATATAATTGCATAATTGTTACATGAAATAAACAGAGAATTTTGCGTTGAAATTTTAATCTACATGAAGTATTAATGAAGCATAATACAGAGTGTTTCAACATTATATTGGAATACAGTATTGCAGTGTTGTCAGGCAGCAAAGTTATATGTTCTGCTGCAGCACCAGCAGTACAGTAATTCTGAACTTGTTGACGTGCGTGGAGAATCGACATTTCAGGATATCGTCATGGGTTAATTTCAGTTGATTTTCATTTTTAATTATTTATTTTTAGGTTCTTTATTGTTCCTCAATGTCTATCTTATATCTGCAAATACACAGTTCAAAATCCTTTTATTATTCCTTCGTTAAGAGAAGATTACAGTATTGATACTTTTTATGTACTATGTCAGGCAAATATATTTTCTTTTGCGTTATTTGTCGATGTGAAGTATGAAGAAAAGTTAATAATTCATGAAAGTCTTTGTTTGTACAAGTAATATGCTTACTATTAAAACATTCTGCCGCACATCGTTCGTTCTCAGTTCTCATCTTTGTTTTGGATAATTTTACAACTTTGAGCATTAATCTATTTACATCTGATAACATCATTCCAAAATGCTTTGAGAACAAACGCTTAATCCAATTGTTCTTCGGTACTTCCTAGTCGTTGTCCTTGGAAATTGTCATAAATTTTAAAATCAAAGTCTTTTTAGAAAAAGTGTGAATTCTGAAGATAAAATAATTTAAATATAATTCGAGAAAAATAACTTTTCTTCAGTAGATGTTCCGCGAAATTTTCGTTTATTGGAAGAGCTTGAAGATGGACAGAAAGGCAAAGGTGATGGCAACATATCATGGGGACTTGAAGATGACGATGATATGACTTTGACACGTTGGACAGGAATGATTATTGGCCCTCCAAGAGTTGGCTTTTCTTTTCTTTTTAGATGTATGCTTATGTAGAAGATTTACTAGTGGATATTCCCGATAACAACTTCAAGTGATAAACTACTTTAAAAAAATGAAAATTTAACGCATGGAAGGTTATATTGGCCACTGAGTACACTCTATTAACAACTTCAGATCATTATATCATTTCCTTTTAAATCGAAACTATCAGCTATAATTTAGACTCCATTCGAATCCAGAATATATAATTTACGCATAGAATGTGGTCAAAACTATCCAAAAGAAGCACCAAGTGTACGGTTTACGACGAAAATTAACCTGAACGGCGTGAATCAAGCTAATGGCACGGTAATTAGTTAACTTTTTAATTTTTTTAAATAGTTATCATACAAAATGTAGGACCTAAAGTGATGTAAAGAAACAAAAAAATAAAAACTTTCGAAAATTTATTCTTTAAAATTGATTTGGAATGTTGGGAATTGCGTAATTGAAATCATCCTGAATGCTTTTTCTCTTCAATTCTTGCAATACCATTTGTTCTGCATTTTCTTATTATATCTTAATGCGCAGTGTTGCTTCTTTTATCTTCAATAAACGGCAAACAAGAATAAAATAGTTACGACATACTGATGAGATTTAAAAATATGTAATTACAGGTGGATAGGCGATGTGTACCTGTTCTTCGTCAGTGGAATAGCACATTTTATATCAAAACGATTCTTGAAGATATACGAAAGACAATGATGACTGCGAAAGAGAATATGAAGTTACCGCAACCTCCAGAGGGTGCCACATATTAGGATTTTTTTTTGTATTTTCTAAAATTTCCAAATTCAGCTATTCTTCTATTTATTGTTAAAATTTAATAGTCAATTTTATTCAATCGCGTGATCATTTTCCGAGTCTTGTTTTTGCTTTAAAATAATGGAATTCAATTGATATTTGCATCTAGAAACGATGTGTTGGAATGTTGAAACTACTATCGGCATCTTCGTTTATTATTGTTTTTGATTTCACTGCAACATCAGCGTAATTTTAGTGCGTTTATGCAAAAACTAATGTTGTAATGTTCCAGTCAATCTTTCTGTGGCATATTTGTTTGCTTGCCGTAGGTTAACCTAACGCACGTACCATGTCCGCTGTTTCTTCTTTGATTGAAAAAAAGGGTTTCAGATATATTTTTCATCCGTTGTTCGCTGTTTGCAATGCGGATCTGTGCATGAATGTCTATATGTGTACGTGTGCGTGTGCGTTTTTATGCATTTGTTATCTTGATAGTCGAAATTAGATATGGATTGTGTATTTGTTATCTTTGTCAAGTTCTCGCACTGCTACTATTTTTTGCTATTTTCTTTCACCCTTGTCACATCTCTCCTCTTAATGTTGATTATTTTAAGAGAGCATTGTTGTATGTGATGTTATTTGTATTATGTTACAGAATCTCGTGGGCAGTAAATTTGAATAACGTATTTTCCTGATTTTTGCTATTTATATTGACAAAGTTGTATTGAAGATTAATTTCTTTCTTTTTCTTTTTGTATGTGGTAGAAACGCGGTAATTTCGAAACAAGCAAATATATTACGACGAACTTTTTGGTTTTTTCCTGAATCCTCTGAAATCATAAGTAATCAAACACCTTGTTCATACATTTTTGGGTAAAATTATGGGAACAAATAAATAGTCATCACTTTGCATGATTGCGCCAATTGGTTTATTGCTTTGCTACAAATAAAATATTTGTTTGGTTACATGAAATGTTTGTTTCACTTTAGTTGTCAGTTTTAATTTGGTTTTCAAGTTTTATTTTAATTACCATTTGAAATAAAGATGACTTTAAGGGAGTATTTGTTGCTTTTGATTTTTCTCGGCGAAGTCGTTACAGTCGACATTATTTAAATATATGTATATATTTATAATCTCATCTTTGGTGAATTTGTTCTTTCTTTCTAGCTTCCTTTACGTGGCATTGAAATGAAAAATTTTGAATGTATTTGTTGGATGCTATGTTCTCTTAGCAGGTCTAATTACGTATGTGAGAGTTGGTTTCTGTAATGTCAGAAATCGAAATGTCAGCATTATGTCATAGGATCCTTGTTGGAGATGAAGTGTTTTTAAGTGGAGTGCCATTTTTATGCTAAAATTTCATTCTACACCTTTGTATAAAACGAAATTTAGTCTGGAATGTTAGATTTTATTTCACATTTCGGCAGATTTATGCCACAAAGTTCTGTGGTACTGAAGACCACAGCAGATTATTTGATGTTATACCCACAGTATCTAAAACATGACATTTTATTTTTTATAATTTGAATTAGAGGCGAGGAACATGAGAAGTTTGAGAAAGTCCATTGTTTTTTAATTGAATATATGTAGGTTTGTGTTAAAACCAACGTATTATCACTTTTCACTATCAATTTCCAGATTGCTTTATATTGTATATAAGAATTTGCGATGAAATTATGACGTAATGTCAACATTTGATGCCGTAACACATAATGGTAAGGTAATTCTGTAAAATTTTCATTAATGGAATAGAAGTCTAAAACATTCACAAATCTTGGGATCAGTAATATTAATGTGTCGTTATTATGACACGAAATATTAGAGCTGTTTCAGGTGTGGGTAATAGTTTTAGTAATAGAGAAGTTTGAGAGCTGGCATACACTTTTAATGTTTTCATTTTCTACAGTTGCTCAAATTATACTTGATGATAAAATTTGTCAAAATTCTAAAAAAGAATAGTATAAAAGGCTAACTGTACAATGAGGCTTCAACTTTTCTATTATGAGTGTTTATTATGAGATGTTTACAAAATTTTGAATTTTTGTAAACATTTCAGAACTGCTTGTGGCAATTCAGCGATATCTCTCTCAGGGTCCGTGTCAAGAAGCGGCTAAAATATTGAAGCATGAAATAGAAAAAAATCAGGTTTTTGTTATTAATATTTCATAAAATGCTTGAAATCGTTAATTGAAGATCCTATCATTTACTAGAGTAAGAATACAGACTTCTTATCAGCTTCTCTCTGATCATTGGAATATATTTCTCCATCTCGACAGTAAACAGGAAGCCACTGCCTGTTGTCGATTGTTTTAAGATCAAAGCACTTTTTTCAATGCATACAAAAGATTTCTTTTTTGGAGTTTCTTTTTTCTTTAGGCAGTTGTATTCGTTTACTTGATGCCAGTTACTTTTCAGCTCTTGCCTGTAAGATATGATTATAAGGGCCAAGCTCACCAACGTTCCTTCGACGATTTCGTATGTTTATTCTCCAGTTCTTTTTTTAAATACAACTTGTTTGGAATAATTTCAATGATTCGGTAACAGCAAGCACATGACGACATGTTGTGATAGGTCACAAAAATTAGTTTAAATTATATAAAAGGGTGTAGTTTAAATTACGCACTCATTTTTTTAGAGTTTATACTTTTTCAATAATCGCTTTTCAAGAATTAATCGTTTTTTTCTCAAGGAAAGATCTGTTTTGCCATCAAATGTTTCGCTGGTTTCTTTAATCGAACGCCTCGGTTCTTTAATCACGATCGCAGTTCCGATTCCTTTACGAAATCTACCTCTAAGAATATATATGAATAAACCGTATGCTTTAGACCGAAAACCAGGTTTTCTTTTATCTTTGTTTTCGTCATATTACTATTGCAACAAATTTAGCAATTGTATCAATTGGTGCTGAGTTTCTGTTATGCTTTAGGGGATTTAATAAAGACGCCATCGTTACGGGTTGCCTTAGGACGTTCGAATATCAATGTGCTAAAAAAGCTGAATCCAGTACGATCAAGAATGGCACGCGAATTGGGTAGGCTAATAACACCGAAATATCTTTTGCATAAGGTAATAATTTGTAAGCTATTACGTTTTGTTTGGAATTTTCCTACAAACCCAAACCTGTTCATTTATTGTTATATCTTTCTGTTTTAGAAACTATGTAGTTTCTTTTTTTAGTTTTAATGAATATAGATGTTTATTGTTTCTTTGATCAAAAAATGTAGTTTGAAATGAGGAGCATGATTTCATATGAGAAGGAAAACACATGGAGAAAATTTTTCTGTGCACTTTTGGCATAGCTTTTCGTATAACTGTAGTTCGCTGTAAAAACTTTTTGTGTTAGTGATATGAGAAAATTCTCGGAATTCATTTTTTTTTCAAGTATCTGACAGCTGAGATAATAATTGGGAAATAACGGAGCAAAGTCGCTTGAGCTGGTCCTGGGATTATGTGATCTAGTGGCGTGGTAGTGTTAAATATTAATATTAAATATTACAACAATGTATGAAGTTCCGACTATTTTCTCATTGTTATTTTTGGTGTTTACTATTGTTGAGCACGGATTTTGCAATGAAAAATTAGAAAATTTCAGAGTTCAATGAATAACTTAGAGTTACACTATCGTATTCTTGGCCATCTTTCATCAGTTTTTTGTGTTGCGTTCGATAAATCGGGCTCGTACGTCATTACGGTAATATTTTCCATGTGTGGAATTCTTTTTTTCAATTTATTTGTGTGATGAATTGTGTGAGAACGGAATTTAAATCTATTTTTTATTATTTCAAGGCACATTTCTGTAAATTTTTTCAAGGCGAAAAGTACGTATTTATATGAGTTTTATACACATTATACATATTACAAAAATAGCATGTATAATTGTACTGAAGGATATATGGATCATAATTTTTTTGTGTAATCTAATGATGTTAAACGGATTTTTTTTACTTGGCTTATAAGCAGTTAACAAGACAAACATGAATCATGTTGTTATTGAAAGGTTGACTTGATAAGCCAGCAATCGTCCGTCCCAAAAGAAATTTGTTTTCGTCTGATTTATTTTCTCCTTTTCAGGGTGCTGATGACAATCTTGTTAAAGTGTGGAATGTGCGAACGGGTTTATTGCGTTTTACGCTTCGAGGGCATGCAGCAGAAATTTCAGATATGTCTGTCTCGGAAGATAATACACTATTAGGTACTGGTTCAGTGGATAAAACAATTAGGTAATTCGTACTTTTTATATTTTGCCCACATTTATTTCCTCTTACTCCGTATTTTACCATAGTGGATTTCGTGGTTTTTTACATTTTTCAAGTTATGCTACGTTATCACTACGGTCATGCTTAGGATTTTATCTTTAACTCGTGATGTATTTTACCATAGTGGATTTCGTGGTTTTTTACATTTTTCAAGTTATGCTACGTTATCACTACGGTCATGCTTAGGATTTTATCTTTAACTCGTGATGATCAATAAATGCAAATCAGCGGAACTTGGAAAATGCAGTGAAGTATTTTTCCTTACTCCATGACATGTTGCACATCACTGTATGATATTATTGATTGGATTTTAAAAATTTCAGAGTTTGGTGCTTGCAAACAGCTGCACCGCTGGCTTTTTATCGCAGTCATTCAGCGATGGTTACATTAATTGCTTTCCTCCCATTTGTTGATGGTGCTACGCGTTACTTGCTTTCGGCTGGTGGTGATTGTCTTGTGAATTTTTATCGTTACAGTTCCTTGGATCGTGAATTTGAGTATGTTTGTTACAACTCCTTGGTTTTAATAGGACATGGAAATGCGTGAGTTACATTAGTGATAATTTGCTTGAAATTTGTTGAAGTACTAGTACTTTTCTCTTTTACACTAAGATTCAAGATTCGTTCTATGCTTTTTCAGAGCAACACCAACACGTTTCAATGAACGCACATCATCAGGTGCTCGCATTGTGAGCTCATGTCATAGTCCTGGTGGTAGCTTGGTAGTTTTTGGCGATACACACCACAATCTGAGGGTATACAAGATCACTCGTGATAGTATTGTTAAAGTTAGCGATATTGAAGCACATACAGTATGTTAATATTGATTTTTTTCTGCATTCGAAGTTTTACTTAAATTTAATTATGCGTTAAAATTAAAGTTTTTCTGCAGCAAAACGAATTTGAATAACGGGCATGATTTAATTTACTGAAATCTGCAAAGGTTAAGTACAAAGGATATTCTTGTATCTTTCCTGCGGTTGTTCCTAGAATGAACTATATTTGATGGTTTCTTTGCAGGATCGCGTTGATAGTTTAGTATGGGCACATAGAGGATTACGGTTTGCAAGTGGTAGTAGAGATGGTATTGCTAAAGTATGGAAATTTGAATTTAACGATTGGATTCCACTCGTCTTGCATCCTAAACTGAAGTGAGCTATCACCTGCAGAATTTCTTTTAAACGTACTTTTAAACGTACATGTTTTCTTAATCATAAAAGAAAAAGTCAGAGAAACAATGTTGAGTCATGTTTTCAATTGTTTGCTCAGGTTTTTGATAAAGAAGAGGAGATGTATTGTGAGGTCAGGTTGCTATGTTGTAGAAGCTGAATTTATGAGAAGTGGCCTTTTGATCAATAGCTACGGCAGGATTCCCTTCTGCTTTTTTTTGATTTATTGAGGGAAAAGCAAATAATGATGTATTTTGTCTCTAAGATTTTTTTAATTGAAAAATTTTTTTTTCTATTATTTGATGAAATAAAAAGTGTTGCAGAGATGAAAAAGCTTCGAATTCGCGTAATGTGTACAAAGTAACAATGTTATGTTGGTCGCTAAGAGATGAATTTGTTGTTACTGCTGGTTCTGACTTTATTTTACGGGTGTGGTGCTCTGTATCCGGTACCGAATTACGTCAATTGGTAGGGCACAAGGAAGATGCTTACGTGCTGCATTCACATCCGATATTTGAGGATTATATTCTAAGCGGTGGCCATGATGGCTTTCTGATGGTATGATTTATAAGTTAATGTTTTCTTGAGAAATTTTTGAAGCTCAGATGTTGTATATTGTTTATTATGGTTGAAAACGACTGCGTGGAGGATTTGTCAAATATAAAGGGAATTTTGTAGGAGTTTTAAGTCTGGATTTATATAGGTCTGGAATGTTTATACGGGTTTTTTGGTGAAACGGCATCAGAACCTCATCGAAGGATCTGGGTATGGAGCTGTTTTCGATTTTGCAATTTCACCAGATGGCACTTTGGTTGGAGCTGTTGATTCGCATGGACATCTTTCCATCCTCGGTATTGGAACAAATCAAATGGCTAAAACCACTCCAAAAGAACAATTTTTCCATACTGACTACATGTAAGTGCTTTTGAGGAGGAAGAAATAAGTTATAAGTTTACATGAAATCTCCCACTCAAAACTGAGTTGGAATGAGATACTCGGTCACTTGATAAAAGATATAATTGACGCTTGATATAAAATTCAGAAGTCCGCTTGATAACCAAGATGCTTGATTTCTGCGGTAAAACGAATTTTTTTCTTTTTTTGTAGCTTGATCCACTAATAATTATCATATCAAATTTCTTAAAATTAAATGAATTAAGGCCACTTATACTGGATGAGAATAATTATTTCGTGGATGAAGAAACGGAAATCACACCTCATCTTATGGGTCCGCCTAGAATGGTTGATGCAGATGGCATTGATTATGACGATGATATACAAGCAATGGTACCTGGACGTGACCTAATGTTGAGAGTAATATTTTACTTCATACTAAATGAATTTTCTTTGTACAGGGTGACTTGTTTACTCAAATAACTGAAATAATTTGTTCTTTCCCATTTTGATAACTTTGTGATGGCACTTTTTTCATTTTCATTTAATTAATCACTGACAGTTTTACACTTTTTTACGCTGCTCAGTTCTCCGATAGAATGCATTAAATATTTGTCAACTACACACATGTTTTCAGGATGATAGCTTGATTCCACAAAATCCACCATGGTTATCACGACAGATGGTTTGCACGTTGCCGAAATCAACAGTTGAGATAAATAACATGTATTCAACTGAATTAAGAGAACAAGAAGAAGATATTTTACTGCGTGAAATGAATCGAACGCGGCCACGTGCGATTCCGATCAATGAGCGGGTAAATTTTTTTACTGTGCTGCATATTTTATCATTGGTTTTAGATCAAAGAGAATTCCAAAGTGTTTTTCATATCCTTTTTCATTGCGGTTTGATAAAATTTTTGTTTCAGAAAATCAACGTGATAAATACAGTTTCCCGAAGGAGGCGAGCAGGTAAATTTCCAAGATTTTGTTGAGTCTGCTGAAATTATATAAATGAAATACAAAGGGTAATTGTCAAATATGAAGAATGAACTATACTTTTCAGTTTTTTTTTGGGAAAGGATTTTATTTGGAGAGTAGTTCTGTACTAGAGAAACATGCAACCCAAAATAAAACAATTAGGATCATGCTATTGTACTTTTTGCTGGATAATGTTTATGAAAACCGAAATTTTGAGTTCGTTGGTCGGAATGCTTTCCACAACGGCAGCGAAGACTTCGAAATCAGCCAGTAGCAGATGAGACCGAAATCGATGATGATGATGCATCAGAAGCATCCACCGCTGATTCATCATTTATCTCTACTTCTGCAACTGATGACGAAATTTCGAGCGAGGATACCGCGAGTTCTGATGATTCCAGCGATAGTGATTATGTCATCAATACAAGGCGAACTACCGTGAGTTTGTGTATATTGCAGCCAGTGACAGGACTAATCTGACTAGTCCTTTATAAAATGTAACACAAACCCATGGGCGGACTCTTTTCTAAAATACACACAGTAACATTCAGTGAAGTCTGTTGGGACGCTTGATGGCGGGTTTGTTAAATCTGAAGGTTTCGATTTTCAAAGGTGTATTCTCAAATCCAGTTTTTTGTTATGGTTGGTCATTTATCTCTTTTTTGTAGAATCAGCGGCGAAGAAGAGTTGAAGCGGAACTCGAAGATGGTGTCATTACTTCAGATACTGCTTCACCTGTTAGAACTTCAACACGACGACGTCGACGAATTGTAGTATCAGGCATAGCTTTAATTGCGATTGATAATAATCATTAGTTGTTGCTGCATGATAATCCTTGAATAATTTCGTTTGGTTTTGTTACTGTTTACCTTTTTTCTTCTTATGGAGTTGGTTTCAGATGAAGCGGAGGATGCGCGGTCAGCTGATGATAATTCTAATGATAAAAAATGTTCAACTTCGGAACTGAATTATATGGATACTGAACCAGGACCGTCAAATGTCAGGTCAACATCAACACGTACAGCTTTACATTCATCGGTTGATAGTATATCGGGTATTTCTACTTCACATTCACCCTCTGAACAGGACGCATCGCCTGCCCCTACAGATAATTACGACGCTGATGCAGATTTCCCACGATGGATGCGTCTAACACAACCTCTTCGCTTTCCGTATATCGCACAAATCGGAGACGAGGTGGTTTACTTCAGGCAAGGTAGGTTTACTTTACCAGCCCAGAGGGTGAAGTTTTACGACTTTGTTGAATCGTTGAGGAGGGTTCCTCTAATGTTTTTTCCTAGCCCTTATCTTGCTAGGTGATCGATGTTTGCCATGTCAAAACAGTAGCCTTTCTGTTTTCCTATTAATATATGTAAGGTACGAGCAAATTCTTTTTGGGGACAATTATTGTTGTCGTTGCAAACCTTTTTATATTTGACAAGTTCTGATTTCTCATTAACATTAGGAGCACGTGTTTGAAATCCTTATTGTTGGCATTGGCATTGAAAAGAATGAGATATCTTGATCAAACGGACGCTCGTATCCTCGCCATTTAGCATGATGCAACATTCACTGGTAGCATAAATACACATTATGCATGGAGAAGCATCAGTTTCAGACACGATCTGATAGGACACGAGCCGCTGGGCTCCCTCTTATGTCTTCTGAATACTTTTATTCGGTAAGACCGAAAAATGATTTCTTTTAGGGCACGAATTTTACTTGCATGCTGTAGAAGCGAGAGGTTTGTATCATGTTACTCATAGGCTCAAACCATTGGCTCAACTAAACGCCGAAGAATTTTGCATCGTTGAAGAGGTTGGTATTTCTTCCTGTTGGATTTTAATCTAGCATTTTGCGTAGTTTGTATATTTGAGATTCACATACTTCGTATCATAGTGGTTAATATCGATGTTACGTATCAGAAATGGATGATTCCAGCTGTTAAATCTGTGCAATACACTCTTGATGGTTTATTAATGTAGTTGACTTCATTATCTCTACATAGTTAAATAAATTGGTGTGGAATTTTAGTTAAAGCATTGATAAGTACGAATGATTTAACCATCATAAGGTTTTAGTAGTAAAGATATATATATATATATATATATATATATATATATATATATATATATATATATATATATAATGGTTAGGTATCTAATCATATTGTGCTTCATTCATTTGTGCTGTTGGCATGTCTTTTAAAGTTGCATTACTTTTTTAAGATTGGTGTAGAATTTTAGATTAGATACCTGAGAAAACCATATAGATTGACAGCAGTGAAGCTTGCGCAAACAAATGCGGCTGGTGTTAGAACTGGACTTATATTTTCAGTGAAGTAAGTATCATTAATTTTTATATCTAAGTCAACTACGTCTGATTTTGAGTGGTATATTTGGTTTTAATCTTGCGTCGCCTATATAGAAGTGACAAAAATGATTTTTTTTTGGTAGGGCAGCAAGTAAGAGCGTATAAATTAGTCACTCGATCCAATAATTATGAATTTTGGCCACTTAAGTTGCCATTAATATAGTCGGACGTAACTGCAGATTTCATGATATGGAAAATGTGCCGGATTTTATTATTTTGCGTCATCTTTATGATGAGTCAGTGGCGCGTCGTTATCAACCCGGTACACGAATTGAAATTATTTTGGATAATCATTGGTGGACTGGTACCATTGACAAGAAAGAAGTGCATGATGAAGAAAAATATCCTAGGTTTGTCCTCTTACAGTTGCCAAAAACACATTTTATGGAAGAAGGCTTGATGTCCATTTCGACAAAACCTGTCCTTTCAGAATAAAGCTTGGTCTATAAACTCATTGCACAAAATTGTTCCAGGTCCAATTGGTACTGTCTTACAGTTAGGTGGGATACTGGAGAAGATGAAAAGATGAGCCCATGGGATGTACAACCGCAACAACCAAATCGACGTTCGGGTACGATTTCGGACTTTATTACTTGTTAATTGAAAGCAAAATTAAGGTCTAAATTAGTTATTATCGTAAATTTAAATTGGACTTACAATATAACTGAAAATCTTGAATTAAGGAAATCATGAATAAATGAAGTCGGAGTTGAGTTTTATGAAGTGAATTGGTATGTTATTTGATATTAATCGACGGTGATTAAGAAAAATGATCAATATGATCGTTTCGTTTGTTTATCAATTGTTCTACCACTGTCAAGTATTTTATTTTATAATAACTTGGAGGTATGGCAAGCGAAGAGGATCAGCTATTGTTTTCTCAATATCCAGTCAACGAACGAGACTGGGTGGGTGCAGTAGAAGGTATTAGTGCATGTTCGGAACGTATCATCGACGCTGTAAGAAGCATGGAAGATGATCCTCATATAAAGCCGTTCGCGGAACCTGTCAACTTGATTGAGTATCCGGACTATTTATGGGACGTGGATTATCCAATTGATTTGAGCACGATTGTCAAACGGGTCAAAAATCGGTTTTACAGGTTCGCTGGTTAGAATAATTTGTTAGCGCCCAACATCTACTATCAGCAATACGAGTCGTTCCATGTTGATTAACTAACGCAGTAATTATGCAGTTTTTTCTTAGAGAGTTCTGCAATATTTTTATACGGAGATAGTGGTATGTCGGTTGAAAGGTTGATGTGTTGATACCATAAAACTACTTTTGCATCGTCGAATAATCGACTGATTGATAAATGTATGTTTGAAATTTGCAGACGATTGGCAAGTTTAGAGCAGGATATTCGTTATATTGCAATAAATGCACGCCTTTTTAACCAGCCAAACAGTGAAATTGTTCGAAATTCCAGAGTCCTGGTAGAAACACTCATTCGTTATATGAAGTAACTCTTTTCATTTATTCAACGATTTAATGATTTGAATTGCAGTCCATAGATTTTTGATTAAACTTCTTCAAGACATAACTCTCTTGATTCATTTCACTGTAAAAGATATAGAAATGGGGTTGTGCACATACATGCATAAAACTGAAAAAATTCCAATACGGGAAGTGAAAATGGAAATGATTAGTGCTGAGAAAACAAGTTATCTGACCTTATTTTTAAAAATATATGCATCTTTATGCATAGTCTACAGTAGAAGTATCTTTTCATCACATTATCATCGTACAGATTGGAGACTGTTAGGTAAAACAGTTAATGCTTTCTCCCTCCAGTATTTTCTTTCTTCTCTATTTCCTAAACGAATTTCTTTTTAGCGATGCTCAGTATACTGACGCGATGCAGCTATTTCGTGCTTTGAAAGCTGGACATGATAGTGAATTAAGAGAATACAATAATTTGAAGCAGCGCACCGAAGTTGCAGTTGAAGAAATGAAGGAAGAGCCATGCACTGCTGCAAAGAAGATAAAATATCGGTCTCGTAGCAGTGCTATGTCACCGAATTCTTCCGCGGATCTTCCTTCTGAATGGTATGTAGAGTGTGTGGATGTGCTACAAGAAGTGATGGCGGAGCGAACTTCAACTCATTTTATTAGTTCTGGTGCAGAGGTTAGTGTCTAATGCTTCATAAAATATGAAGAACTTGATCCGGTCATAACGCGAATTGGAGAGAGTTCGTAATCCATACAGATATGTTTTTGTTGGGCAAATTTACTAAGTTGCACATGAATTCTGCAATAAAGATAATGGATGACGAGATAGAAGTACAGGAAGTTTGCTAAATTGATCATAACAGCGATGATGCTTTATTCGTCCCCAGTTCAGTTCTAGAAAATTTTAACACCGCCATAAAGGACATAATGTCAGAACTTGAAGTTTTTTTTTTCCTTATTTATTAAATGAATGAAATTTCGTAGTTCAGTGGCTTGCGGATGTATTTTCGTCATATGATGATTTGCTAACTGTGAAGGAAAAGGTTATCACACGAGCATATAGCAATCCCTTGGAAGTTGTTAATGCAGTAAAAACTTTGATGCAGGCATGTCGAAATGCTGTTGATAATAAGCGATCACCGGTAAGAATTTCTGTTTGGCTTTAATTTTTCAGTTTTAATTAAATTGTTTCCTTGCAATTATTAGTAATATTATATTTTTCATTGCTTCATTTTGTCACTATCCCCTATAACAGATGGTAGTCAAAACTAGCTGACAGTTGCCGTAGCTGACAAAATGGCAGTCATAATTTTTTTTCCTTTAGGTTTTTCGCGATAGCTTGGCGTGTGCTGCATCATTTGACAGCAAGATGGCACCTGTTGTAGCAAAATGGCAACGTATGAGACAGTCAGCGGCACCATTAACTTCAAATGATGCTGAAGGTCACCATTTACGAGATCGGCCAAAGAATTCACATGTCTATAATACAAGAAGGTAGTTATGTTGCAGAGTTGTTTAGAACATTTTACCTTATTATGTTTTTATCTCAAGAATTCTAAAATGCTTTCTAAGTATCCCTAATTTTAACTTCACCAAGGAGTGATTTTCAGTCGTCACGAAAGAAAACAATTTGGCGATCAAAAAAAAGGAGCATCGACAAGTACAACCACAGCTGGTCGTTCGGGGAGGTCCGGAAGAATGCCAGTCGGATATTATCGAAATTTGAACAATGGGATATATATCGGAGAGCACCAAGGTTCTTCAAATTTTGAACTTCCTACATGGTCTAATAATCAGAATTCTGGGCGTGCAAGAAATATCGAGTGTAATCATGCGAGAAATGTTGGAAGTTACGGAAATAATTATAATGTACAACCGGAAGATCAGCCAGGGCCATCTGGACTGCAGAACAAAAACAATTTGATAAATGTGAGAAGAAGCTCAAGAAAAAGAGAGAAACGTTATAACTTCGGTACAGTGACAGTAACAGATGAAAGTGATAACGATACAATAAAAGATGGTGATGTTTTATGCGATGGAAGAAGTACAGCTGAAATAGACGATGATCCATTAAGTGACTGTAGCTGGAATACACAAATAAATAGTACGAAGAAAAACAAAAATCATCGAAAACGAACGTGCCGAGGTCAGGAAAGTATGGAAATTAGCAAAAAGAGACGTCGACAAACCACAATAAAAAAAGTGGTGGATGATGCAAATTCAGCACCATATTCCACTGGTGTGCAGGATTCGTCAATGACGAGAACGTATGTTACAAGAAATCGGCAATTACATTTAAATCATACATCTGCACAAGCAAAAGCTGACAGTCATGCGCGGATTGGCCTAAGACGATCCGTTCAGCGAACTGTCAATTATAATGAGAATGGAGTTAGTAATGACGATAATGACGATGATGAGGCATCGAATAGTAGTGCAAAACGGAAAAAGACTCGTAAGCATGATAAGTAAAGTATCTTGCTGTTTTCTACAATTTCCAAGTTAACTTTATTGGATTTTAAATTGTTTGCATAAATTCAAGAGCAAGAATTAGATATATCAATTTCTATCTAAAAATTTAATGTATATATCGCCAATTATTATTTTGCGAATTATTTTAGTATTGTTTTGCATTTTGACTTATTCTAATGTAGGAGATTTTCTGGATTTCACTTAGCTAAATCTCGAACCTTAGGTCAGTTTCGTATTTTAAGTCTTGGAATATCACCATTTAATTTGATGACATATAAACAATTAAAGCGATTCAGAGCGCTTGATATCATCGCTTATTTAGCAACGTTTACGTAACACGTCATGACACATTGTCACCTATTACTCCATTATCATTATTTTTGTATAATCGGAAAAGAGATTTTTACAGTAATGAGTGTCAGTCGTGAACATAATTGGTATTTAACTGTAGTTTATACATATGTGTTGTATCATAAAACTTATTCGCATCAGATATTTTTTTTTTCGAAGCAAATAATTAAAGAATTGATCAAATGTTTAAATTTTATTATTGAGGAGCTTTTATTTGTTATTTGTCGATGTTTATATCCAACGTAGCCGAAGTACTTATTTTCATCAAGCCAGTCATTTCGGTTCAGTTGTCTCATACGTTTGCATCTCTGCAAAAAATATAAATTGAATGGATATTTCTTAAAAATTTCTCCTTATAACTCGTATGTGATTCCAAACACTACCTTGTTTTCACTGTCTCCTACAGTTAAATTTGAGTACAACAGCTCTTGTTAATTGTTAATGATTTATACACTAAAATTTCAACACCGAATACATTTGGGTGATTTCAGCTACAGTTTGGAATAGGGATCAAATCATTCTACGTGCGATAGTGCTTAATGTTTTAAGCTCATGTTTTGATTTTTTTTCTCTGGTTCTCCTTGTTGAATCTTTTTTAACTTTTGTTCATGAATTACAACTCGCAATAAATTCTTGCTTTTCAAGTTATATGTTATCGTTCATCAAAAAAAAAACCAAACGCATTTCATGACTTCCTTTTTTCTTAAATCAACATTTTTCCTAATTTTTGATAATAAAAAATTTAGAAAACAAAGGTGCGGAAGATAACGCGCACATCTTTGCAGAATAAAGATAATTTAACCGTTTCATCAATGTGTATCGAAGTTATTGTGTATTCATTTGCAAAAGCAATTAGTGATCTTATCAAAAAACTTCAATGATTAGTTTTCATAGCTTTAGCTTATAGAATATGCTGAATTTGATTCCGAAGTAATAGTTAATACCATGTGCTGGATAAATCATGTCAATTACAGCACGTGGAATCGTTCTTGCGTGTGAGATGTTTAAATTAAATTAATATTCTTCGTTGTTAAATTATAAATTAGTAATATTATTTGTTGTATAAATTTACATTCTTAAATTGATATTTTCATCTTGTGGCGGTTCCTTTTCTCTAAAAAAGAATGGGAATTTTAATTCATTAGGATATAGCACTGTCTCGAATACCTGCTATTACACTAAATAGTGCTGCAATATTAGTAAGGTTATAAATTTGTAAAATAAAATTTTTTTACGATAATATTCCCAGTAATTTATGAATAATAACATTTAATAATTAAACAATCAATAATTATTATTAATAATGAATAATAATAAAAATAACAGCAATAATTAATAATAATAGTGGTAGTGACAGTAGTATAATAATATTTTTTTAAATATTATATGTACTCCTCAAATATCAATGATTTAAAATGAATTGAAGTTTACGATTTCCTCTAAAATTTTATGCCATGTTGAATGTAATGTCATTCAAGGATATTCAAATAACATTATCGCTTGATTTTTTTTGTTAACAGTTCTATTCGAATTTTTCTTATCAACATGAGATAAAATCTTAGAGGAAATCGTAAACTTCAATTCATTTTAAACCTTTGATATTTAAGGAGTCCATATAATGTTTAAAAAAAAAAACTAATATATTTCAAACGAAAATTTATTATAGCTTAATTAACATAACTACCAGCATTTTGCTGCAGAAATTAGAATTTCGTACTAACTGATAATGTACGAATAAAAATATTCATTTGAGTTAGCATATAAATATTTATTGCAAAACTATATAAGACTAGCAGTGAAAATAATTTTTTCACGAATTTTCAAAATCAAACATCAACGTACCAATGAAATTCCTTATGTTAATTGCACGTACAACAATTGATAAAATATTAATGTGATTGTTTCTTTCTCAAATCGAGCAAATTTCCTTTAATGTTTACGGCTTTCTGGGTTTTACCTTTTATGTAACTACTTGCAATACGGCTCCTCTGATATTATTGAAGCTTTTCCTTTCAAAATAATACCTTACATAAAAAAAGTAATTTCACGATCACAATACAATTTTTGTTTGGTAGTAATGAAGACCAACAAATTTCATTTTAGCTTTCAGCATTTATTTTTTTTTATGAAGTTATAAGCATTTAAACATTGTTAGTCATGCGCTTCTCCAAAATGTATTGTTATTTGAACGGCTCACTCTTAACGGAAGTCAAATTTAAGATTAAGCGTTGACGAGAATTCTCATCATCAAATGCATCTATCGTTTTCCATAGCAACGGCATTGTGATGAACATATAGCAATTATTCCCTTATCACGTTTAATTTTGATTCTTGATAACTTCCACGAAAATTCCTAATTCCTACGATTTATAATATCTTACTAGATTTGTGTTGTAGGACAACTACTTTCGGCAAAGTAGTTCTTTTTTATTCTGAGTAAACAATCATTGAACAAACCATCCGATCGTTCTTAAATCTTGTATTGCGCAAAAGTCATGTCGCATACCAACTGGAAAAACCTGCGCGGTCAATGGAAGGAATTTCAGGAGGACTCAAGTGAACGAGGTATGAAACAACAATGAACAGTGAATTGAAAGAAATACTAAATGCCAGAAATGGTCTTTTATTTTGCGAGGAAGAACTTAGCCCAGTTTTCTGCAAACCGAAACTTATTCCACTCAAATCTGTAACCCTCGAAAAGCTGGAAAAAATGCAGAGTGAAGCAATGGAAATAATGAAAAAGATGGAGGAAAGTAAAAATAAGACACCAGCAAAGGTGAATTTTTCATCGCCAAAAACTATATGGTTTTAGACTCATCGTTTTAGACTCATTTTTCATCATCCAGAAATTATAATGTGGATGACGTCTAAAACTTAAATGTGCTCAGTAATTTTAAAACCATACTGCATGAGAATCATTGCTAATCACCATCAATAACCATATCAGCTGTTTATTTTTGTTGGATTTTCAGAATAATGAATTCAAGTAACATAACATACAAAACTCACATATCATAATATAAATTTCAGGAAAATAGTGAGAATAATCTAAATAAGTCGGAAGAAGGCATTGTTGATATTTGGATTGCTGAAGGAAATCAAGAAACAGCGACAAAAACCACCTCCTAAACCAATGACATGTTCACCGTTCACCGCTTAAATTTACTTCTACTACTCATATTTTGGAGGTTTGGGTCTACCAACAATCTCAGGTTCTGCTATCGGATAAGATTTCGGAATAGCCTTCCACTCCTTCTCTGTTCGCTTGTAGATCATCTGTCGTGTATAATGTCCTAGTTTTTGGTTGTCTCGCAAAGCTTTTACCGATTTTCTGAAAAAAGTAACAAAGACTTATATATATATTTTTTTCTGCTCTTACATGCTTACAAACTGTTTCATCACTCGTTCTCTTATGTGCACAAATCAGAGCAGTATATGACATCATAGAGACTGTTTATTGACACTAACTCCTTATGATACTCACTGATACTCACTCGTTAGCCACTTCCTACACTAAATCTGAATGTTCTCTTAGTTACAAAAGTGGAAAACTGAAAAAAAAACACTAAAATTTAACTCAATAAGAAATCAAATTAAATTACCTTTCTGCTGGAGGCTTTAATAGTTCTTCCAGATTACAATGAATCGGTTCTTGCGGTTTTTCGTGCATATAAACGACGTGAATCAAGTCAAGATCATTACGTAATATTGTATTCGTTGCGTCACGTACTTCACGTGGCATAAACGCTTTAATTAGGAAATAGCTGAAACATAGCGTAGATTTTAGCCAGACACAATTACCTTCAATTCACTTAATACAGTGAAATCAGTAAAATTACTTTGACGTGTATATATGTTCAGCTGTTTGTTTCCTCACTCGCCTAAACGGCAAATCACGATGTCCAAGACTCTCCAATTTTTCAATAATAGCACCATTATCAAGCAAAACTTTTGCAGCACGATGTATTGCGGTAAATAATTCTGGCTGTAAAATGTGTAAATAATTTTAAAATAATAGGAATAAGAAATTTTTATGAAAAAAAGGAAAAAAACAAATGCTAACCTTAGCCAGAGAGCGAGTAATCAAAGTAATTTCGTATGCTGGCATTTCCAATTTACCATAAATTCATCGACACAAGCAATGAAACTTTAAAATAGTAATTATATGCCATGCTGTTTTTCCATATAATACTAAATAGAAACAAATGACTTCAAGAATTTGTCTTATTCGAAAAACATTTGAGCTTGTTTCAGTCACGAAATTTCATTATATTACATTAGATATCAATCAACACATGTATCAGCGAGTAAAATCCCTTTATGAGTTGACGTACATTGCATTTTTCCCTTAATCCAAGTAATATGCGTCAACATTTGAAGTGTCTACTCTTACGCAGTATATGTAATCAACAATACGGAAACTAGGATATTCTCCATAGATACGCTAGGAATTTTGTGGAAATTTATGAATAATTACAAGTAACAGATGTAAGTGTTCTAAACATACTTTAAGCCTATGATATCGCGTATTCTATTCATGAAACTTTTGAAATAACCTTATGCAATCTAACAAGCAACTTTTATGCAAACATTAGAATATTTGTCATCCTCGAAGCTATCTTCATGTAGCTCTTAAAGTGTAGTTTTTATTTTAAAACAACTGTTCGGCAGTTGTAACCAAAAAAGTACATCACACATTTTCACAACAAGCATATAATCCGCTGAAATGAGTATCTGGTAAATGTTGCATGAATTGACAATTATTTTAAAAGGAAATTTGTTTTTTAATATTTTATTCTTCTCCGATTAGTAAAAAATACGAATCTGATAACGCTTAGTGAAGATAAAGGACGAGAAGTAATGACAGAGAAAGACAAACGGACAATAAAAAAAATATTATAAAAAAAATATAAAAGACAAAAATAATAAAAATAAAAAAAATTTCCCGTGTAAAAATGCTCATCTGATTTCTTAATGTAAAATCAAGTAAACAAATTCAGAAAATACCATGCATTAAAAATCAAGAAAAGTTATTCGAGGTGAAAGTAAAATTCTCAAAATACCACCAAATACACCACGACTTCTATATGAAAAAGATGGACATTTGTGAATAAGGCATAGTTTGTAGAAGGTAAGGATGGGTAACATCCAGCTGAATGGATAGATTCACATTAATTGCAAAAATGCTCAAAGCAAATTAATCCCTTTACTTGTATGGAACATAACACTCGTACGAATTTAAAAAAAAGAGCAAAATTTATTAAATTCCATAAAAATATATTATGAATCGTATAAAGTATTTCACAACTGCAATGCACAATGACGCATAAGAATGGATTCAAACCAAATCAATAAATGCTAGTTTCCAGTATTATTAGAAGACCTCGGACGTGATAGCAGTGGATGCGGACAAGACGTATGTTGAGGTGGAAGAACTGTTGGGTCATTAATAGTTCTGATAACAGGTTGCCGCAAAGCTGAAAATCTAGCAACTGCCTGAAATAGACTTTTCATAAGCCGTACGACTGAGATCAGATGAATGAATGCTACATTTTCAAAAAGGAAAACGACAAAAAGAAGATGGAAAATGAAACGCTGAAGTAACTTGTATAACAGATAAGTGTCTTCAAAAAGATAAATTTGTTATATAAAGTGGCGCTTTACTGAGGTTCAGGCTTTCAAGTGATTCTTACATTAGAACTTTCAAAATTTTTTACAAAAAATTAAAATCTAAAGAATAAAATACAGTTCCCATCTGTAAGTACCGTAACATACCTCTTCATAAGAGGGCGGAGGATCAAACGGCTTTAACGAATTTGCATTATTTGATAAAGCAGGATTAAAAACTGGCATTGCATCAAGTTGAACTATATATGAAGGCATAAGATAGCCGTGAGGTCTTAGCACCACAGATTCACTATTATTATCATTTAATAAATTCTCCTGAAACATGATATATAGTAATAAACGATAGCAGTCAAGTACATTTTGTGGGTAGTGCCGCAATAAGTGGCTTTATTACAACAAAAAGAACGGAGAGTGCTGCTAATTCTTGAAAGAATATTGAATAGATTAGAGGTCTCAATGAATTTGAGTGATTATTAGATGGAACAAATGTTGGATTTATATAAATAATAAAATTGCCTGCATTCGTAGATAAATTTCATTGCTTGTTCTGTTGCCGCATCTTCTCATCTCTACTCTGCGATGCCGATGACCCACGCCTTCATCATATACTCCACTTAGCGGTGGTCTGTGACGCCCTCAACATACAAAGCTCAGTATAGCTAGCTTATTGCGAATTTCATACTCTATTTCATGATACGACAAATGAAGTATTTTTAGCAAATTGCAAAGCGAAAATCTTGGACTGCACCAAACACCCTGTTTATGTTTCATAAACACTATATTTCGTGATTACTGAAACTGAAGATGTACTTCGTGAATGCGCAGGCTTCCTTGGAAACAAATCCAAACGACAAACAACACAACAAATAATCATAATCACCAGGCATAGTAAAGGTAAACCAAGAACAACACCCCATGATGCTGCATATTCCTGAAATGAATACTACAAATACAAAATCTAGTTCAGCAACTGGAAATATTTATAGCTCCTTATCAAGTAAAAACCCATTTAGCTCTTGCCTCTAGTTTAGAAAGTTAGTAGTAAGGAATAAACGTTGAAAACAAAATTTTTAAAAGAATTATTCGTTTCGGGAAGAAAGTCTGATAAAAATCACCTGGCAGAATTGTCCAGTATACCACGAGTCCAAGCATTTACAGTGTCCGTTGTCCATCGGACGACCACCATTTAAACATTTAACATGTTCGCAGTGCAGACCATGTATGTATTCTGGATGAGGGCATCTGAAAATTCACACTTTATCACTTTTCCTAAATATTTTGCACTTTCTTATCTACAGTACGATTCGAAATTTCCATTTTCCATCCATGTTGCAATTTCGAATATCATCCCAAACTGCTTCACTAAAAAGCTCACTACTTTCCTTTTAAAAACTGACTGCAAACCTGCACGTATACTGCACTGGAATAAGCTTGGGTATTTGCACTAAAGTACCATTATTGACACAAATTAATTCTTCACACAATTCACCCCGATAGAATTTTGGACAAATACATTCTCCTGAAAATGAGTCGGTGAAAAGAAAAACTGCTTGAAGGTCTCAAACTTTGGCAGTGCAAAAAACGAACATTTTAAAAGTTTGCTCAGAAAATATTATAGAATGGTAAATTTCATTGCTTCGAGTTCAAGAACACTGAGTTATAGATCGAGAAGATGCGAAAAATTATAGAAATAATTACCAGAATGCACTTTTCTCATAAATTTTTTGTTATAGTAACTGTTTCCTGTAATGATTAAGATGGTTCAAATCTCACCCCTTAACGTCTTCATGCCACCATTGAAACAGTCCGGTGTTAAACCAAGCATTTTCTTCAGAGAATCCAGTGAATGCATCACTATTTCGCGAAAATAAAGGCCATCGCTTTTAGTAGTTAAGTTTTCAGAATGATCAACTTTTGGCGTACTTGGTAGGTCCGGTTTAGAAGAGACGGAAAAATTTCTATAAGGAATCGTCGTGACTGTCGTTCGTAATGTTGTAAGCTGAAAAGAAAAGCACTTATTTTAAACTTATGATAAAAGTTTAAGTAATTAAGTGAGGTAATAAAACGTCATTCTGTATAGTTTATCTTCAAGAATACCAATACCTCATATTTGTCGTCTTTCTCCAAACCGTACATCGCTTGATTTGCTGTCATTATTGTTGTGATTTTGTGGTCATATGCTAAAATCCCATATTTTCACTATCAAATCCTATAAAATACTTAACATTTATATCATAAGAGAAGCAAAAAAGTAAAAATGAAGTAAGGCAACGCCGAAAAGCTAATGATTTATTGCAAAAATAACCAACAATTTTGAACAATGAATTTCAAAATACTACAATATGGCTTAAATATAGTATATAATTATGCAGAATAAAAACAACTACAACAAGAAATTCTGTTTACTGTAGTAGAAGGGAAAATTACACTCACAAATATACATGTATCGTTGATCTTTAAATAATAACCCACGTTAGATATAACATCAATTTACATATCCCAATGCTACTAGGATAATAATTTTGTGCCAAGCCGTTAATTACTCAGTAGACACTTAATTCATGCTGGTCTGTGTGTGCATGTGTGTGTGTGTGTGTGTCTGTGTGTGTGTGTGTATGCGTGTGTGTGTGTGTCTGTGTGTGTTATGATATTTGTATGCAAATTTATCTGTAACGAATAATATTCAAATAGTGAATAACTTATAGGGTGTGTTAAATGAAAATCTTTACGTCTTATGTTTCCATTTACCAGTTCTCTCTCTCTCTCTCTTTCTCTGTACACATCTCTCTCTATTTTTGTTGGAATATTATATTTGTTCTTTAACAGTTTAAAGTTATATTTTATTTCATCTATTTTTTGATTTTCAAAATTTTTGAATAAAAATTCATTCAGCACGAAATGATAGGGATAATTTCAAAGTATGTTAGATATATCATTTATTATTTATTCCATAATGATAAGCGATTAACAGAGGAAAGGTACAGTGTAAATGTGAAGGTAAAGCAGAAGTAAGATGTGTTACTACCTCAATGTTATACTATATCATTGGTAAATCCTAAATTGTAGTTTTAATTTGAATATTTTTGAATCAATGAAAAAGCTGACAACTTGAAAACTGATTTAAGAATTAAAAAGAATGGATAGAGAAAAGAATGATTAATAAATAAATGGAACTTAAAACATTTCACTTTAATTGAGCTATATAAATTTGAATTGGAATTTTATCTCCGACATTCATCTGATATGAATGCTATGCTATTTGACGGAACTGTAATACAACGATTGTTAGCATTTAAAAAAAAGAAAAAAAAAACTTCCACACTCATTCGTATCAAAAATTGTGTATTACTCATTTGGAAATATTATGTGTAAGCAAAAGCAGAAACACTCTTATCTCTCTCATCTAATCGTTTTAAATAAACGAAAAAAAATGCTTATTTTATTTTAGAAAGAAAATTTTATGATTAACAATCATTGATTCATTTTAGCTTTTTTTTTCAAAATGAATTAATTGGAAATCTTTTAATATCTTTTAATTGCACTTTTTATAGCGCTTGAAATTTATTCATTGTAAAAGACCTCGGCAGGATCTATGAAAATTGTCCATCATAACACTCAGTAGCAGAACTGACTTTGTATTATCATCATAGGTCTTTTATGTGAATTTGAACTTTTCACATGATTTTCATCAACTGCACCACTAACCATTCCGTCATACGTTTATCAGCGTGACGTACTGAATGGGTGTGTTGGATTAAATACTTTTGTTGTCACTTTACGTTTTTATAAATTGCATATGGATGAATGGAAATGAATTCAAATTAAGGCTTGTTGCAATGTGATAGCAAATTTCTCCTAACATTTGCACGTCCTTTTTTTTAAGTAGTAAAATACTGAACAGTTCTTTGCTAAATTTAATCCCAAAAACATCACGTAATTCAATGACGTATCGTAATATTCAGGAAAAAAAAAGCAACAGAAGCGATATTTCAATTTGGAAGACTTATGAATGTAAAAAATTTTGCTAGCATAATATCATTAAACACTAATCATTATATGATTAAGAAAACAGTGGGAAACGGAATAAAAGAATTAAAATGTTCAAATTAAGCCTTAATTTAAAACAAGATATGAAATTCAATAACAATTTAGCTTCCTTCCCAATTAATCATCCGTGCATCTAATCTTTGAATTTTTCTCTCTTTAAAAAAAAGCAAAAAACCCACTATCCTAAAATGTAATATCATACAGTGGTGATGAATTCGGAAGAATTTTATACATCAATGATCTGATCAGTACTGAGCTGGGATACTAAATATCAGTCAAAATTTCATTAATTCTATCAAAATTTTTATCAAATTCTACACCAACTCTCAACTTTTGCCATTCATTCTACATTAACTATTTTTGTTACTGCTAAAAAAAGTTACTTAATAACTCAATTTTTTTTTAGAAAAGCTATCTTCTAAAAAGCTAGCCGTAGCTTTTTTTAAGCATTGAAAAAGGAAAAAAAAATTAAGAAACTTAGAGTACAGTTAGAACTTAGAGTATTAAGAAACAGGCATTTATTTAGAAAAGGTTCCTCTAAGAGTTTACTCTAAGTTTCTTAATTTATTGTCAACCCTTCAATAAGCTATGAAAAGAAAAGCCTTGTCCTTGTTAAATATTGAGTAGGTTTGAAGTATGCCTTAGAAAGACAAACTAAATTTTAAGACTAGAGAAAGTGCCAAAAGTAAGACTGATTGGAAAACATTACGATCGTTCAATTATTCCGTTCAATATGCATTATGGGAAGCAAAGTTGCATATAGGGGAAGACTGTGGACAACCCATTTAATGAAGCAAACAGTAGCAATAAAGTGATGAATATAAGGCATATAAAACTGTTTTTCTTTATTCAGTTAAATCAAATTTACGAATTATCGATTACCCGATAGAAGCAGAAAAAAGTGATAACATTTTTCCCGATCATATTTCAAAATTCAATTTAAATTTTAAAATTACAACCAAGGATGACTAGGCAAGTTGGAAATAAAGCATAGGAATGTGAACAACATATGTGCAAATACGACAGTTCTGTTTCAGTTATTGTACATGATTATGTATAACGATATAAACATGATATAGCTCGAGCAGTTGATAGGCGTACATCAATATCGTGATCTTTTAGCAGTAACATTAATCCTGAAAAGTTACATATGTACAGATAATAAACCTAAATAATTGTCTAAATAATTTTATAATTTGAAATAGAAGATTTAAGGTCTCAATAATAAAATACTTTCTCTTGGTTTACTGAAATTCCTGAATAAGTGGAATACTGTCACTATATAAAGTCTGTTTCATCTACCAATTTAACGGTGAATCAATATCAACTGCAAAGAGGAAAACTACTGTTCATATAAATTGATCATTAGGAATAGTATGTTTGTTTCTACAAATTTATGTGCAAAAGCAATTATTCTCATTCTCCAAAACATATGAAAATGGAAATCACCAGAAAATATTAATTCTTTCGAAACAGTACTCCGTAATTCTGGTGTTAATTCAGCCAACAAATAACCCGTCATATGAGCAGCGTTCGAACGAATACGGGAAGATGTACTTTTGAAGTAATTATTACAACTTAAAGCGTAATAATTGATACGATCAGGAAATGAAAAAGCCTGAAAATGGATATTTCATAGTGTTTACGAATATACAAAAAGTTTTCATAAAAAGGATTAAAATTTAATTACAAATAATTGCTCAATATTTCTAATAACTTGCCTAGCCTACAAATCAATTTCAATATTAGGAAGGACAAAATATAATATATATCCATACTCATATTAATGCTTGAATCTTCTCTAAATCTAATTGAAATTAATGTCCCTGTTATTTGGAAAGTTATCATAACTCCCTAAAAATAGTTGCCGAGAATGTTAACTCATTCCGCTGCACGGATATGAGTTCTTGATAAACTAGAGCAATATGGATGATAAAAATAACTTACTAATATCACACTGAATTCTTGTAAGAATTGACGATAATTATGGCACTGTTCATCGGTTTTCAAATCTCGTTCGATTAACAGTGTCAAACGATCAGAATTTAACAACGAACTTACTGATACGAGGCATCGTGCACACATCTGAAATAAAAGATTTCTTGAGAGAGGAAAATTTTTTAATTTAGAGATTTTCACAGTGATGTACAAACAAATGTTTGAATCATTGAAAAAAAAACTGTGTAGAACGTGGTAAGCTATCTTAAGCAATTGAAACGTTGATAGCTTATCAATCAAATAAGAATGCAGTTTAATCAACTTTCATCAATCTTTCTTGGAGAATTGTAGAATAGAATTACCGCATTCATTATTTCAAGATACGTAATTCCTATGCCCTAAAGCGGTATTTTGATAATGGACATTACAAATTTCTGATGGCATCTTGAAATAATGAGTGCGGTAAATAAAATCAAGGAGAATCCTAGTTATATATCACGCTTAATTTTAGCATGATAATTTTTCCTTGAAATTTCATACACTTATTATTAAATTTTAAGAATTCAAAAATTTCACAAAATTGAAACTACTACCTGCTTCACTTGATCCTCTTCATCATTCAAATGTAAAACAATTGATACAATATTTATAAGTAATTGTTCACGATATGCATCACAACTACCCACTCGTTGACCTAATTCACCGAATAAACTGAACGATACAGCGCGGAGCGCACTACTTTCCTAAAATTGATGCATGCTAATTGAGGAATATTTATTTGCCTCTTTTAGTAAAGTAAAATAATTAAGTGGAAAATGGACATTTTGCAAACTGTTCACCGGAACAAACTTGGCATATAATGAAGTTAAATGTCTTTAGGAAATGAACAGAAATTTAGATACTTTTTCAAAGCATGGTCGCAATTTCAACAATACATTCGATAATATATTTTCCAGATATGCATTCGGCACGCGTGTAGAAAGTTTATTCAGTGCGTTAACTGCTTCCATTGCAACCTCAAAAATACAATAAAATCATGGTTGTTGAGAAAAGAATGTGTATTTATTTAAGAGCTTTACGATTCAGAAGTTGTTTAAGAATGACAAAAATAATAACCCAATTATGCAGTGAAATAGAAAAAGGAAATACACAAATGTAAATGATATCTTTAAAAAAAGAATCAATTTTTAACTCATAAAAAAACCAAAAAATACCTCATCTCGGCAATCACCACTATCATCTAATCCTGCCATTGCCGCTTGTATTGCATCCGATGAATATTTATTTAAAATTTCATCACAACAGCAAGCCAAATCACCAAGTCCGCGTACAGCTAACTTGAAATTGAAGAATTTTACGTGGTGTATACAAAAAATTGGCACATATCACTACTCATCATTCCTATCAAATTTCTATAACTTACTTTTCGAATTTTTAAATTACGATCTTCCAGTGCTTTCATTAGGTTTGTAATTAGAATCTCAAGAAGCTTATTATCGACTTTTCCTTCTTCATCCGGACATCTAAAAATGAAATAGATTACAGCTCAATGAAGCATTAATAAATGACAGATATTATGAGCTTATCAGAAAGTCGTGATATTAGGGAGTGAGAAATAATCCACAAATGTGTGGGAAAAAAGACTAATATTGACCAGTACCGCTTTGTTAAAGCAGATAAAACTGCTGCAGCAGCAATGCGATATGCACCACTGGGAGACTGCATACGAGGTATCATCAATGTTACGAGTGGTCGAATCCATTCAGGTCGATGTTCACTTACTGATCGAGTTAGAACAGCTATCTATAAAAACAGATTGACAACAATAATGCAATTACTTAAATATTGCATAAAAATAGTAGTAAAATATAATTACTAGGGGAACAAAATTTCTTAGATTGCATAATTATTCTGGTGAAAAGGATAAAAGCACGAATAAAGGAAAGAGTGCTTAACGATATCTATCAGAAGAAATTATTACTGGTAATTCTTAGGACAGGCTAAAAACTATCGAATCAATCTTTGAAAACTAACGCCATTTGTAAAATGCAATGTATCGACACAATCGCTCCATGCACGTTCTGAATTCATCTTTTCAACGATAGCATCATCAAGTGTTCGCAAGAACAGACTTCGCAAAGCCTGAGATGCCAGAGCAGCTGGTGTAGATGATATTCGACGCAATTCCGGGGTGATAATCAATGACTTTACTCCTAAAGTTGAAGAATAAGATCCAGCAAACATTTTTCGAGAAAAAACAATACGGAACAAACAGATATCTGATCAAGAGAAAGGAATACATATTAGTCTGAAGAAGTAAAAAAAAAAGAGGCATATACTGATAACTTTTTATATGTTAAAAATAACGAAAATAATTCGAAAATCTTGCCATCTTTTTCCTTCATCAACACTGGATAGTGAGTATCAACGACAGCAGCAAGAAACTGTAACAGAGCTGCTAAAATATTTGGAATTCGCTTGCACAGTTCTAACTCTGGTTCACCAGCCTGAAATACAGGAATAATAGTACCTATTATTAATTTTTCGTTATTTCCGAAAAAAAAACTAATAAAAAAAATAAGGAACTTGATTACGATCTAATTAGGATCATTTTGTTTATTTAATGGTGCTAGTTATAAAGTTTCATAGAAATACAAGAAGGGAATATAAAACTCTCGTTGCTGACCAACAAGAGATTTTTGCATGGCGAAATATGGAATAAAAATTATCAATATAACAGTCTGGTCTTATTTCATCGGATGATAGACTTGAACGTGATAAGATTCTGAAAAGCAAAACACAACAAACGTTACCTTAATGATTTCTGTAATAGCTGCTGCTAATGTACAAACTTCAGGTTTTACAATTTTTGCTGATGATCCAGCACCGATGTCCAGAATTTCAAATGGTACTTCGGATGTTTCTGATGAACTACATCCATTTGTTATCAATTCCAACAAATAATCAGCAATCAATGGAAACAAAGAATGATCATGCGACATTGTATGCCATGCATCAATCATTGAGCTAAATGAATAAAACGAATAAATGCAGTTTTTCTTTTAAAAAAGATTAAAAATATTTTCCTATATTACAATAAAAATAAAAAAAAGTCCACTTTCTTCAATCATTGTCAATGAACACTAACAAGTTATTCATATATATATATATGAGCAGAGTTATTTCAAATCTATTTATCCTAAAGCTAAACGATTTTATTATTTGCTTGTCGTTTTTCATTTCAGATGAGCAGATTATATAGAACCCTACTTTGAGATCCAAAGTTCTTGAATACGTACATTGAATAAGGTAGTGGTCTAGCTAACATGACATCAACACATGCATATAGCTGATGATGTGCAAACGCTATTAAAGCTGCGAGTAAATCGGTATATGTTTGAACGCATGCATGTATATCCGGCAATTTATTTAACAATGTTGTGACCAGCGTATCAGCCTAGAAAAGAAAATCATCCCTCGTCTGACTTTCAATAATTCGAATTTCAATTTTATTCCAAAAACACTAACAATTAATCTCAAGATCTTTAAAAGGATTAGGAAAAGGAATAGTTTTGAAATCAAGCAAATAAGTATATAAATATGTTACCTCAGCAGAAAGGGTATCGCCTCGATGTGCTAATATACTGGTAAGTAACTGAGCTGCTGCAGAGCTGACCTGACTCTGGCGGTCATTCAACATGCCAAACAAACCCGATATGTATGTTTGTATTTGGGACTGTGGCAAACGGCTGTCAATAATCTGTGAAAATCAGAAATTTAAAAAATGAGAAAATAAGAAATAAAGGTCGGAAATTGATCATAGTTTATCTGAGAAAACCTCAAAATTATGTTAGAAGTAACTGCATAACTCATCCGATGTAGCATGAAAATGCAAACCTCACTTTACAGTTTGGTACACTAGTCATTTTTATGCCTGCCAAGTGAAAAAAGGGTTTAACAAAATCAACACTTACGTCAGCCATAACTTTTATTGCTTTCCGTGAAAGCATTCCTTCGAGTTTGCCCTCGTCACCAAGATGCTCAGCGATAAATACTGTTGGGTCAAACAGAGTACTATCGACAGTATCTCGGGCAAGACCTGAAACACATTATATTCTCGAAAGATAGATGAATTATGCCGAGATAACTAGCTGCTTCATGTACCTGTTCTGAATTGCTAAAATAATTTTATGTGACCTTTATAAACATGGGCTAGTCGAAAAGTCCAATATACAGCGCGCAACGCGGCATGACGAACAGCATATAATGAATCAGCAATTCGTGGAACCAATCGAGCTAGCAATGATGACATCGGACCAAATTCACTTGCACGCTAAATAAAAAACCAAGCATATCGTAAAAGCTGAATCAGGAGATAGTAGATCAGAATAGATTTCAATTTTACTACTTTAATATCATTTGCCTACCATTAGCCATGTATTACAGCTTATCGAAACTGACAGAACGCAACTTATAGTTCCCTTCATCAGAATCATGAGTAATAATGCTAATTGATGTTAAGCAAAATAACAAAATTTGTCACTTTCTTATATCATTTCCTTCTATATAAGTGCTCTTAGTGAAGAAACGTGTTCAAAGTACTTACACCAAGAGCAAAATCTGTAGCATGATTGAAGTAAACCGTAAGAACACGTAATGTAGTGTCCACTGCCCGTAAGCGTTCATGACCGGCCGCTGAGGCATAATACGGTTGACAAAGCTGCAAGATACAAAACATTCAATTTTACATACACTTAGGTACCTTCGTCTGAAATGAAATTTCATGTCTCATTTTTCTAGTACCCTTTCATGTTTTCCTTTATTTTAACTAAGAATCAAAAATTTTTTAGCTAATGTTTCTCTTACTATTTATCTATTCATTTCATATTTTAGGACAAAACCGTCGCAGTGCAACGTTTTAAGTAATTTTCATCTGACAAGAATAAGTTAATTACGAAAATTTTTATTAGTCAGGAACTTGATTTACGTTTACACTGAAGCAATTATTTTGCCGTTTCATTAACTATCACAAAGCTAAACATAAACTGCTTATGAAACTCATATCAGGCAGACCTTTAGCAAATGAGTAACGGTTCCAACCGCCGCCTTTTTCTTCAATATTTGCTCGATTGCCGCATGATACTGATTTATTGTAGCCTCCATCATCGTTGAACTTTCATCATCGTCAATCTACAAATAAACTTCCTGTGCAAAACCTTTGTATCGTAACCTAATGCAGAATTACTTTCTCTTTTTTTGTAATCTCTTTAGCCAAAAACTGCTTGCAAAATATTTGCACAGCGAGAAACTTACACCTAAGCAGACATCATAGGCAACAAGCACGTTTCGAAATCATAAAAATTTCCGAATAAAAGCAATTGCAAAAATTATATGAGGCTTCTAACAGTTTTGTCGTTCTCATTTTATGCTAAACTAATTTTAACCTAATTCAGTAGTTGAGCTTCATTCCCATGATTTGTTGAATATATTAAAATGGATACATGGTTCTCTAATATAAAAGTATGAAAACAAAATCAACGACGAGGTACAGATTATTTAGTAAAAGAATTTAAAAAAATGAACTAATCAATATGAAAAAGGCTAACAGTTTTAAGGCCACTTCGTTCACGGCATAAAGGAAATGTATAATTTGTTAGGACGTAACCGATCTGCCATATATCATCATCGGACATGACTGGTTCCAACGCACTGAAATTATATCATTCCGAAAAGTACCAGACCTCAAATCTGACGAAAAAACCATTTGTATTTCCGGTAACACTCATTTAAATTTTTATATCTAAAGACAATAGTTTAATGAGATGTAACAATAACAACACCAATATCTTCTGAGGACAATAATTATAGTTAACAGTAAATGTTAAAACTAAAATCACTGAATTACAGTAAGTTGCTAAGAAAAAAAATGAAACTGCAACTAACACTAAAGCAGCAACCGCTTTACCAGCAAGTAACCTTACAGAATTCGACAAGGTTTCCGGTGATTCCAACTCAATATAATCCTGAAACCAAACAATTATGATGGTAAAAAATTATGATTCCAGAAAATCGGGAAGAAATAATTTTCGGAAACTTCAATGAATTGCTGTAACTGATACCTCTAGAAACGATATTTTTGCATCTTCATGTATATAGATAGACAGTAATAGCTGAGAGCAAAAGAAAGGATATTACCAACTTTAATGTAATTCAAAAGTTCTGTACGACATTCCAAATGATATTCCGTAACGAGATGTGTCGGATTGACTGAGACCGCAATCAAATATATTGTTTCCAACAAAGCTTCCCGAACCACTATTTCCTGCTGAAACTTATTTTATGTGCATTCCAGCACTATTCATCTTCATGAAAATTACATCTCATTCTATTTAGTCACCTGGTCCAACATCCTGTTTAATTATCCGGTTAGCACTATGACTAAAGTCACAATTAGTTGTAGAAAACAATGTGATTTTGATCATCAAACAATTCAGAGAAAATTTAACACATTTAGGAAATCATCGACAGTAATCATATAAAACTTTTCAAGCAGTATTTGGAAGTCAGATGAGCAAAGGCAAAGTAAATAAAACAGAATAAAAAGAGCAAAGTAAAAAAAGCAACCTTTGGATTTTCCAAATACCGTCGTAAAAATACAAGCACAGTTTGCTCCAGTCTTTGCGTGACTACATCCGTTGGACAGTAGTAAACTACGTGACCTGAGGAATTATAATAAAAGTTTTTTTTTTTAAAAAATTATTCTGAAAGAATACTCGAAAATAAAGTCATACCATAGCTAAGCATGATAGTGGCACGTAAATTAACCATTTCTTGATCACTGTATTGTTTGTATGGCATAGCATCCTGAATTTTTAAAAAATTTTCAAAATTTACTATTCTAAACGACAAGGAAAAAGTTAAAAATTAATAAATGTCTGACCAGTGTGGAACGACCACAGTTCTTAAAATGATTTTTTAGAAAAAAGTAAATTTCAACTGAATATTTTCTTATCAATAAATTTTTATAAAGCATCAAAAAATAAATTTTCATAAAACACATGAAAATCTTTTACCTTAATAAATCCAAATAATCCGGAACTTTTCTTAAGATTCTCCCATTTAGCAATATTTTCCAGTTCTGTGAGCACTAAATCGGTATGCGTAGTAGCGCAGTATCCAGTCGCTTGAGCACAGCCTGCACGTTCAGCTTGTTGTGCATGCAGTGTTGAACGGAACAGCAAAACAAGATGGTCAACAACAAAACTCGTATTTGTTGACAATGCTAATACACCACCCAGACAACGCATTAGAAATGCCTGAGAATTGAATATTATTTCAAAAACTGACAAAAAATTCAACCAAGAGTAATGCATGGTTGTATCACCACTCTAAACATAAGTTCGGAGAGGTGCTTTCAGAGTAAAGATAGGTAATTCAATCACAAATTATCAAACTTAAACTACATTAAGTCAATGTAACTTCGATAATCAATAAAAGTGGATGTTTTTATTAGTTACACATATGAAGAAAGAACCAACCACTCAAAGGATGAATATAAGAAGCAGCAAAAATCGGAATTAGCACTTTTTTTCCAGGTTTCTATAAATCCTAATTCATATGCAGAGCGATAGAAACACTAACTTTTTCTTCAGGTGCATCGCCATATAAATTTAACTGCTTCCCCATAGCAGCTGCAAGTGCACATCGCCACTCACCATCGTTCACATTTTTCACACACAGATCTAATAAATCGAGTATATGTGCATGCCATCGTGCAATACGTGTAAGACGAAGCTCACAAACTGCACTGCTACCTCCTTCTATCGTATTGTTAACTGTACCGGGTGGTGATAAACCTAAAAAACTATCAAAGCAAAACTAAAAATCTGAAAAATTTCAGTTTCATTGGTGTTCCTAGTTTCTTCCTCTGAAGTTGGAAAAAAAATTATTTATTCTGAATTAATCGGTCTATCTCAAGAAAAAAGAGACTGAAGTACTTATGAAACCAACTCTGTAATACAATTAGCAATTCATCGCAACGTTTCGGTAAAACATCACGCAGTGAATTATGAAACCATGGCGCGAGAATACTTAGCAGTCCCAACGCTTCTGTAGCTCGTTTTGAAAGTAGCGAACTAAGGGGTGCATTATTCGTACACGTTATAAGTCGTGCAAATACTTGAAGATTTCCGGCAACGTGCGCTGCAAGAAATGCTAACTAACAACTGTGATACCCACATCATAAATGATCTGAATTCTTCAGCTACAATATATGTTATAATATATTATTAGTTACTTACGGCTATCAAAACCAGTCTCAAAATCCAGTTTTTCTCCTGTTTCAATCGTTCGTTCAGCAAGGATCCTAATACACTTGAAGATATCCGCCACTGCGATGTTATATTCTTGCAAGCAAATAAATTCGAACAAATATGGCCAAAGTAACTGCAAATAAAATTTTTGGAATTTTTAATATTATAAGACACAATCAATTATTTCTGATTCAATCAACTAACACTATGAGCAGTGGAAGATGTTTTTGCTATTGTTTGCAGTGCTTGTCCACACTGCGCCCGCAGATGCGATGCACTATCGGCCGCTTCCATTTCTGACGACAAGAATGCTTTCTTAACCTTAAAAACTTAAAACTATTAAAAAATTATTAATCTATTCTTTTTTAGAATGAAAAACCTTTTGATACTTAAAATATTATTCCTATCAGTTCATTGACATATCTATCCTTAATGCATCCAGAAATATCTTGACATATAGAATTCACTTTCTCCTACAATTATTTTCTCTATTCTTTAGAATTTCATATAACTTAAGTCTATGTCCTTAACGACCTTTTCATTTTCTTCTCATATTGTTATCCCAGCCTAAATAAAATTTAAAACAATGTTGGAGCTGATTTCTATTAGTTTACCTATGCACGGCTCAACTTTAACACGTACAAAGGACAGTACAAACTGAAAGGAACTGCATAATAGTTCAGACTGTCACTTATGCGAGAGAAGAGGTTTCTCTTTGCTTATTTTTTTGGGTCTGATTAATCTTAACTTACACTAATAAACAGGTAATATAGAACAGGACAACTCACCTTCACAATATTTGAAAATAGAAAGACGTTAACTCTTTCGCCTTTATATGCTTACTAAATTACGGAAAATCGTTTAAAAATTGATCTTTTTTATCTAGTGATAAAAAAAACTGTGTTAAAGATAATTCTTTTATTTTCATATAAGCAAATTTCAATATGAAAAAGATGAAAGCTGAAAATTTACCATTTCGCCATCTTGAACGATAAGATTCTTTACCAAGAATATAATCACATTATTACCACCTTCCACATCAATATATTCATGATCAGCTAATGCCACGCACAATTGACACATTGCCTTTTTGACTCGAATACTTAGCAATCCTTCACTGCCAGCAAGTAACATTGGCTTTAAACCAAGAATTACCAAAGAACGTTTGTCATCCACATATGGTCCTAAATCTATTCTAAATGTTTAATCAAATCTAAACGTTACCACAATCAATAATAAGCACATATTACTATGTACTTAATATAATAAAAATTCCATGCTCCAAAGTAATAATTTTTCCATGTAATTATTTTATTTATGAAACCAATAATGCCAATTAACTACAAATACATAGTTTTTCTTAATTTTTTAAATATTTGACTGAATAAAAGAGATTCATTAAGCAGTAGTTCATATACATATATTAATTGACATTTACATTACGGACAAGTTGATATTAATATGATAATTCAAATTACCGGCTGAATTAAGAAGATGCCTGAGAACATTGATAGCACCCAGTTTTGAACTATCCTGCACATTTTGCATTTTGTGCAATAAATAATATACTATTTTGTCGGCAAAACGCGTTGCTGAAACGCATAAAACAATTGCATGCAAATTGAAAACATACATAAGCCAAGGAAAAGATGTACATACATTTTAATTTCCTTCGAAGAAGATAAAAATTAGAAATAGCTCAGCATTTCAAAATAAAGAATTTCTGTTTCCCTGTAATAATTTCTTCATCTGATTTATAACTATAAACGCAAAAAAAAACTCATAACCTTTCCAAAATTCGTTTATTAATCGGAAACTACTAAACTAATGCAAATGGAATAAGCAAAAAGGATTGAATGTGATAAACTAAAAGTCCTCATAGTGTTGGCTTCCCATAGAATAATGCAGCAAGCTGGAATAGGACGCAGGCACAATAACAAATAAAAACGAAAGCAACAACAAACAAATTTTCGTTAATTTTAAGAAAATCAAATTCGATCACATATATTTTAATGGTGAGTGCAGAAGTACTTGATGAATATAATGCATTTTCTAATCATTAGAGCTACAACTGTTTACAGTTCAACTTTGACAGTTTAACTCTTTCAATAATGCATGCGGTGTAAATTACTTAACTTTTTCTCGCGTTCAGAAGTTCAAAGTGTATCATACATCAAATGCTAACCTGATTCTAACTCTTCTACTTTACACTACAGTTTTGAATCAAACTCCACTATACATTGTCACAGTTAAGTTCGACAGAATTTTTCCTTCAGATATTGCTACTGATAAATAATTTCGTGGATTCAAAAAAATGTGACTAGAGAACAAAAATGGCCATATATGACATGATCGGACTAAATCAAAAGAAGTTCAAAACAAAAAATATGTGTGACAAGTGCAGCATAGCAAATTATTAAAACCAAGGAAAGCAAAAAATTAGTTGGATTTAAGGAATTAATCCCAATTAAACTTCCGCAATATTTGCTAGTAACAATCAGACATAATTTCTAACCAGCAACATGAAAGCAACGAAATGCTTCGCTTTGATTACGCATTGAAATGTTTGAAGCGACAGTTTGCTCAGCAACGGAATACACCAACGGGAACAACGCGTTCAAGATATCTTCCAAATATGCATCTAGCGGGCAGTTTTCATCAGCGCACGCCGATTCCAAAAAACAACACAAGCCCTGCAGCAGGAAAGAAATGGGAATATAGTAGATATAGCAGAAACAGGAGAAAGATGTGAGATGGAAATTTTAAGAGATCAAATGAGGACTCCACGAATTTGAAGGATGTGAATAATATCTTAATGTAAGTTTCGATTATTCAACCATGTTGCCAAGAAGAAAATACTTGAAATGAGATCATATAAAATCAAATAAGCATTCTATCAAGACATGAGATTGAGGAAAAAGGTGATACCTCGCATGATCCATCACTAGTAATTATCTCGATCAACATTTAAAAAAACGAAACATAAATAAAGAAATTAAAATACCTGCGTTACAAGATGCTGGTTATTATTAACTTTCCGATGTAAGTTCAGAAACATTGGTACTAGTCTTCTTATTTCATCTGTTAAACGTTTTGGTGAAATCATTAGACATAATTCCCCGATGCAATTCGCAGCTTCGGCCCGAATCTAAGTTTGAATCGGCTTTTGTAGTGCACCACAAGTGAACAGTTCATTACAAAAATGAATATATGTAATTACTAATTTGGCTGTCCAATAATCAAACACATGTGACACCTAACTAACATGCATTTTTGTACAATATAGATATTTCTTTGGTTTATTAGTTATTTCTTTAGTTTTCAATAAAAAACTTATCCTCCAAAACGACAGTGAGATTTACTTTAACGTCTTTAGCACTTAACCAACTGAATACTGGATCATACGCCAACTCCATTTGGTCACTATAATTCTTTTGTACAGTTTTTGGTTCACCACATGTCTGAGTTCCAGGCTTCTTAAAAATAAAATAACCAATTAATAAACTAAAACAAATAAAATTGATACATAGCACTTGCATTACTGTTTGACGTAATTCCATAAAATCGATGCTTTAAAACATCAAAATATGACGACCAAAATTCGATTCATGAATACTTTTATTTATAACTAGAAAGCATGCTGAAGACCTTTCCACCACTATGTCAGTTAAACGTTACCTGCTCATCTCCAACAGTATCAACAACACTACAGTTATGATCATATTCGACTTTTGTAGAATTTGAAGCAGACACATATTCACGAACTGATTCACAAAATGTTCGTAAGGCATGCGCCCAAGCATATCGATGTATGTCCGTTTTTACGTGAGGTAAAACAGAAATCACACGTGATAAGACATCTGTCAGGAACGGCACGAACCCGACTGCTTCAAAAGTTTTCCAGATTTATTAATAATACGTAATTTTAAAATGTTAACATAAATCCCTTGAAAATAATGGGTAGGAAGAAATTCGGAAATTTTAATGGAACTACATAAAAACAGAAAATAAAAAACTAAATTTTTCATGTTCTATAATGAATGATTCACCATTATGTTCAGCAACATTTGACAGTGTTAAAATGATAAACCGATGAGGCGAAGAAGTTTGGCCTGGTGGAAATTTCTGGAGCAATGCTTCCATCACATGTCCTACAAATCGGCTCCTCTTTGCCAAAGTAACCAAAACATTGCAAGCGGCTTGTGGCCAATCATCGCTTTCCTATACTTGAATGTTGGACAGACAATTTTACTGCATTTTTCAAAATGCTACATATTAAGGACATATATAATTATTTATATACACTATTGCAGAAATCACACAACTGAAACTTACAGTAACATATTAATCACATTTTATCATCTGCTATAAGGGATGAATTGCTCTAAGAGCTTTAGCCTACCAAACTAACGTAATTCTTGAACTCACTGTATTAGAAAATCAAAAACTAAATACTTGACTTCGAGGTTCATAATGCCAAAAACAACTTAAATTATAATTTTTAAAATGGCAATGATTATCCGTGATAATTAACAAGTGTTTATAGAAAAGAATCCAAAACACACCTTTGAAAGTGCCATTTCCTGCGTTGCAAGATTTATGATCAGTAATGCCTGCTGCTCATCCAAATCTTGTGGTGTTTGATTATGCTCAAGAACCCGATTCACTGTCGATAATACGAAAGCTCGATTTTGCCCTGTGAGCTGAAAATTGTGAAACAGAATAAAATTTATGCTCTAAATTTAAGACTGGAATAAAATTTAAATTCGGTGAACAAACAAACATTAAAGAACAATAGAAGTAGCGTTTCTTGCATTTGTGATTTGAAATGAAGATAAAGATTAAAAACAACTTATATACAATAAATTTAACGAAACACTGAAAAATTTATAAAAAAGCAAGTAAATGTAATCATATTCTAAACTCAAGCTTGAAAACATTCCATATACCTTACTATGCTGCATCAAATAAGTATATGCAGCGGAAAGAAAAATCGTAGGTTGTTCGATTCCAATTTTACTGAGCGATTCAGCAACATCTTCTCGGGATACTTCTACATTACCTAATGTCACCGCACAATCAAACATTGCCATTACCAAATCTGTAAAAATACATTTAATTAAATTCGTCAGATCTATGCCATTTATAAATTTGAGGGTTACAACAAATAAAACTACAATTAAATAACCGGACGAATGATCAAGTAGAAAGTAATAAAGACCAAAGAATAACATGTTTAGCATAAGTCATAAGTAACAGGTAAATAACAAATATATAGATTAATGCCGAAGAATTATAGATCCATCAAATAAACATAGGAATAAATGGGCGATTATTAAATACATAAATAATTTAATTGATTGAGCAAGTGAAATAAGAATGAACAAAAATGAGGGAAAGAGTAATAAATATGAGTGATAAAAAATTATGAATTAATTAAACGAAACCAAAAAGGCTATAATGCAATGAATAGCTAATATTAGTAAATAAGTAAATAAAGAAATTAACAAATCTGCAAGCTAAACACTAGTAAATTCAATAAATTTCCTTAATGTTTTTGCGAAAAATATTAAAATTACCTTCAAAAGTTTGAACCATTTTATCCTTCGTAAATTATTCCTTTTTGTACAATATCTGAAACAGCAAAAAAGAAATTTAACTTCGTGTTTGTTTTCTTTCTAAATGCATGATACATATTGCAACAAATGTATATGCTAAGTAGAGGAATGACAATTTATTTCGGAAAACTTATTGCTTCTTTTCTATGGACTGATACGTTGAATTAATTTCTTCCGAAATTAAATTTTCCATTTCTTTTAAATTCCACCTTAAACATCTGCATAATCCATTTGTAATTTTCGTAAAAATTTCCAGATCAATATTCCCCTGCTACATTTTATTAGAGAAATGATAATTGTAGGAGAATAAATCTATTTATGTATTATGAAGAAATCGACCATCAGATGAGATATGTTACAATTCTAATTGTATTAATATTTTTAACACAACATCTATTCATACTAGATAAATCATAATTTTTTTGGTTACTTGTTGTTACCTAAGTTACGTGTAATTCGTGCTAAATCCTTAATTCTAAATTAATTACAGCAATGGGTTATGGTTTTTCATTACATAAATTAAATCAAAAATTTAACTTTTCTAAAAATGTTTGCTTCATTTTTTATCAAATCATCTTATATAACAATAATTTTTTTCAAATTGTAACGTAATTTTTTCATTCCTCACATTTCTGACTCTCTCAATCTCTGCTACGACAAAAACTAAAACTATTTCACCATTATTTCAATGTTTTTTATTATCCTAACCATATGTATTTCTTCCTTCTTTAGCACACCTATGAATTTGTTCTCTTGCAAAATCTCTCAATATGACAGAAATATCTTCAGTAATCTTATCAGTCCCTCTTATCTCTTCAGTTCTAATACAATTTCGTTATGTTTTAGACGTCTGACTACAGCTCTTCTTAAACCCTAGCAACCTGTAACGCACAGAAAAAAGACAACTCTACCAATTTCTGACTAAACCGGTACTGCTCCAGAGTTAAAGAGCGAGTAATTTATGAAAATTTTAATCTCAATGTAAATAATCTGGAATAAAAGTGTTCATCAAAGTTTTTCTTTCATATAATCACGTAAAGCCGTGATTCATTTTTCACCGTCATCAGTTACAAATAACAGCATGTCGGAAAAGAAAATATGCACATAGTTCATCTAACGTGAAGTTTAGACGCATATATGATGTCTCTTGAAACACTTGGTAACCAAAGCGTACACCAAAGCGTACACGTAAATATGTGCAAGGAAAAAGCGTACACGTAAATATTAAGCAGATCAAGTGATAGAAATTTGGCAATCTCTTCCTCCTTCTACCTCTCACTGAAATTTAAACTTATCATTCAAAATTATATTTAATTAGAATGAGCGCTTCATCAATAAAATAACATTCCATTCTCAAAGAAATGGAGACTTTGTCAGAAGTTAATATCAAAATTTGAAATTAAAGTGACATTTGCAATATGATTAAAAAATATTGATAACCTAACTGTGAATCGTCAATGTATTAATCAATTTCTGTGTAATTAAAACTTAATTGCTAAATGAATTTAAATAAATGTTTGCAGAAGTCATCACATAACTTTGCTATCGTAAATTGGCAACAGGAAATATTTTACTAATAAAACAGAAGTTTTTTTTTTGTGTGTACCGTATAATTTCTGTTTTTTTTTATTTTAAAATCAATAAAATTAAATTTAATGCACAAAAAATACCAGAAAAAAAATGGAATTTTATGAATTTAGAAGAATCCTACAATTTACGCCTCTAACGTAAAAATGGAATTAGCAATGGCGGGAGCTTTTGATTATTTATTTGACCAAATTAAGATTAATTACTGACAAAATTATTGTAATTTAATAATCGCTTTACTTAAATTGCTTCTTCCTTTCTTTTTTCATAAATAAGTAGTTAAAAATAATCGGATATTTTTTAATTTTGCCTCTTTCTTCGTTTTTACTTTGTTTCATTTTTCTTCAAAAAAAAGGATGTAAATTTTATTTTTAAATCAAACTTTTATATCAAAAATTTTTTCAAATAACAAAATAAACTTTAAAAAACAAAAATTTTTCTTTTCATAAATTGTCTCCTTTTCCCCGTCATCTATTAGAAACAAACAAAAAATAAAACAAAAACAAAAGAAAAAAATAAAAGAAAAAAATGTACGGAAAAATAAGAGCAAAAAGAAGAAGAAGAAGAAGTAACATTTATTGCTATTATCTACGAGGCATTGCTTTTAACTTTTCATATTTTCATCATTTCAACATGATGCTTCATTTCTGAGAATTTGCTAAATTTTGTTGTTCAGTAATCAGTTTCATTTTATTTTCCCATTTTGAAAAGAAAAAAAAATTAATAGAAATTGAAAAAAAAGTTTATTAAGTGAGAGTAATGAAAAGAAGAAAAAAGTGGAAGTTTAAAAAAGTTTAGAAATTTTATATTTCTTAGAAAATCCTTGCAATAATACATTTTGCCAATGGAAGAAGAAATTCTTAGGGAAAAAAAATATTTTCCTGAAATATTAATTTCAAATTTAATTATTGGAAGTAAATAAGGGGTAGAATTAAGTTAGATTACATTTCAACAAGGTTAATAATTAGGATGAAATTTGAAAAAATGAAATTTTTTTTTTGATGAAATTTTTTTTTAGGATGAATTTTTTTTTCATTAAGTTATTTATTTTGATATTTGAATGACTTTGAGCAGTTTGACAACTTTTTGCTCTTTTTTATTGCCTTTTGAATTAAAATTACATTTCAAGTAAACTTTGTGATTGTGCATTTTTTTAATTCGAAATTTCATGAATTACAATTTTCTTTTTTTTTTAGCGAAATGTTATTTTTGTCAACATTCCTGACATTGCTTTATAGCGCAAATAAAATGATTCCGCCTTCATTGCTTGTAATTATTACCTTAATTAGCAATGTTAATTTCTAATTTTTAAAATTACCTACAATTAACGTATTGCATGAATTGGCTTCAGTCATTGTGTGTTTGAAATTACCTGCGATTACTGTAATGCATGAATTGGCTGCAATTACTGTATTGCACGAAATGGCTTTAGTTATTGTGTGTGATTATATCTGTCTAAAAGTAAAGAATTAGTAGAAGTAAATAAAGTTTTGAATCAATCAAAAGATGAACGTTTCAGTTTTATCGATTGATTGATTGGTTTTAACGAACTAAATTTGTTTCAAACTGTTTAACAAATAAGTTATTATAAAGAAGATATAACTTGAGATGAATGAAAGATTAAAAAACGATTGATCGATTGGCCAAATCAAGTATATTACTAATTAGCAAAACTTTTCATATTTTATTCTAATGAACGATTATTATTTAATTAATAATATACTATCATTTATTTATTTTATTATACAAATAAGATTATCTTGAAAGGTTTTGTTTTTATTCAAACCGGGTATTAAACGGATTGAATACAAATGTAATTAATTTTTGTCTATTTTAATTTACTTTGAAAAGCAAAAAATAACTCCAAATAATCGTTTTTTTAAACTATAAATAAACATATGAAACTCTGATTATTTTCATTAGCGCTCACTATTTGTTATATTATTTTTAAATAAAAAATAAAAAGATAAGTGAAATAATTTTGGCATTAAGCAAAAATTATTGAAGTAAATAATTTTTTTATAATTTCCAATATTTAGGTAAATAAAAAAAATAAAGTATGATTGGTGTGGTATTGATAGTACCTTTAGTAGTAGTATGCCTGTTGAAAATTCAAATTGTTCATGCAACAAGTTGCCATTTTTCTCGACGCAATCAGGCTAGTCCAACAGGTTGGATTGATTTGGTAGATGAATGCAGGGAGGATGAAACGGATGCTATTTGCTTTTCAGGTGTAAGTTTCATCAATTTTTGGCAAAAAAAAGTTTAAAAAAAAGAAAAACGAAAATAGCACAAAAATTGGGTTGAAAAATTATTCATTCAATTTTTAGTATTAATTTTTGATCAAATATTTTCTTTTTCGTAATAAAATTTATACTAATTATTTAAAAAAAAATATGCTAAAATGATAGGAAATTATTCAAGGAATTGAAATAAAAGTGTTTGTTTGAAGTAAACATACCGTGTTAACTGGTGATAAATAAATTTTTTTTCAAATTTAATTAAAAATTTTAATTCCTTTTTTTTCAGTATAATCCAAGGGCAGCATATTTTCATGAGGCTGTTGGTTGGTGGCGAGTATTGCACAGTGAAAATGAATGCCTTACCAAAACATATGTTAGTTATTTTTTTTTCGTGATTTTTCAATTTTTAAAAATTTCAACTTAAAAACTAATTTTGGTAATTTTTACTCACTTATATTCCACTTATTAAATTTCGTAAATTCATTTACTCTTCCTGAGGCAATTCTAATTTCTCCAGTAAAAATTGGCAGATTTTGCTAATTAATTTTTAGCTGCGTAAAAAGCTGGCATGTAGCGATGAGCAAAAAGTACCAGAAGAAGGTTGCTATAGAGATAAAGCATACTACAACAATTTTTTTCTCTGTTGGTGCAACGGGTCAAAGTGCAATACGAGGGAAAAGATAACGGATATTTACAGAAGGAATAACACAATATATGCTGTTAATGGTGATTGCAAACCATTTTAAATTTGATTGAAATTAAAATTTAAATATAAAGAACCTTTTGTTAAAAATTGCATAAATATCATGTTTTTTCTATAGCAATGTAAAAATGTAAGTATATAAAGGTTGTTTTTGCATGACACATTGTATGTTGAATTTGAATAAATTTAATAATTTTTAATTTAATAAAATATTACACATTTTTTCTTCTAAAAAAAGGTTTCTACATAATTATACCTTTTAACATATAAATTAAAAGTTTTGATATACACAGATATGTCATATACGTGGAATTTTGAAAGCTACTTTTTTTTGCTTCTTAATTTTTACTTTTAATTTCATAAAGAAGCTTTTAAATGTTTTGCATAATTCTCCTGGCCAAATCCGCAACGAAAGAAGAAAAGAATAAAGACGTTTTGTGAGGTGAAAAAGAAATTGAAAATACAGCCTATAAGTGAATGGTTGCATACGGTAGAGTAAAATAAGGTTGGACAAGTAGGTAATTTGAGGCACGAGTTTTTTTCTTTAATTATTTCTCAAGCAGTTGCATTAATTCATTGTGTATTTATGTTGTTAATTAATTAGCTCAATGTTAAATTTATCAATTGTTGAAATAAACCTGAAATTTCTTTCGTTTTTTTCAAATTTGTTAATTATTTGTATTTTTAATTTGTTTCTCCTTCTCTTTTTCATTTTAATTTTTCGATCCGTATAACTACTTCTCCTTCTTTAATTTTTTGACATTAATTACATTCTTTTTCAAATCTGCAATTCCGTTTTTTAGTTCAAAAATTTGTTTTATATTTATTAGCAACGTTATGCATGTAATAATTTTATATGAGTTTAATGATTATTATCTCATAATCTTTCTTAATTTTAGTAATTTAATTAAATTACTTGCAGTATTTTAATCTGCTATAATTTTTTGTTTGTAAATTATTTGTTTGCTCAGTAATAAAAACTATTACTTTTTTAATTTCGAGGAAAAAGAAATTGAATAAAATTGTACGCAATTAGTTATGAGTTCACAGTGCATTGATGATTATCTCCATCAACTAATCGATTACTTTAATCAATCAGTTAGTCAATAACATTATTTTATGATTGAAAATGATTTTTTTTTAAAAAAAAGAAATGCAATATAACTTGGTATAATTTTTTGTTTCTGTATTGTTAGACAAAAAAAAAACGGTGTCAGACAAAACACTTTGAATGAAATGGAATGAGTCATCGGTTGAATTTACACTTATTCATAGCAAATTTAAAAATTTTAATCATTCAAAAATCAAGAAGCAAAGCAAACTTATAGCTTTTGTAATCCGTCAGTCTCATTCATTATTGGTAAGAAAGTGGAAAAGACAAGAAATTGAAAAGTGAGAAGCAAAGAAAGGAATGAATGTGAATGGAATGGAAAGGTATTTGCTTGGTTTTGTGATCATAGAAATATTTTCCATTTTGTATTTCATCCAATACATTCTTTTTTTTCGTTCGTTCGCTAAATTTTTTTCTTTCTTTTTTGCTTTTCTTTTCTTCTTTTTTTTTGCTTAAACTTTACTTGAAAAATTTGTGCATTTAACGAACAAACAAGGAAATATATAAGCACCTATTGGTTTCTTATATTTTTTTTGCATGTAAAAAAAATGCAAAAAATGAAGAGAGGAGGAAATAACGAAAGGAATTTATTTATTGTTTTCATTCATTTGTCTAAAATAATTTTTTGATTTCATCTTTTTCCATTTTTCAAAAAGAAATTTGAAAATGGTTGCATATTGAAGAGATAAGCTTAGCGATGAAATTAAATTGCGCATTTTTTTTAATGTTAAAAAAATCAATGAATTTTTAGGATTTTTGGTTAAGTGAACAAACATGATTAGTTCCATTTAAGTTTATTAAAGTTTGAACGATTAATTATTGTTTTATTTTTTTTAGGTTGTAAAATTATGATGTTTTGTTGAAATATCGGCTACTTTAAACAGCGCAGATATTTAAACGTGTTCTGGAAAAATGATAATAGTGTGAAATGATTCTGGGATTTTTTGCAAAAATATTTTCTTCTAAATTTTCTTTTTTTTTTAAATTTTGGTCATTTAGAAGAAAGATGTACATTGTAAACAAATTAAATGCCGTATTGTTCTAAAGGGATTAAAAGATATGCATAGCATATAAGTAATAAAGTATAATTTTTCTTAAAAAAAATAGATGAATTTTTATTTTGTTTTTGGTAATACAATAATATTATGCAGTATATATAATTCATTTTATAAATTTTTTTATCGTAATAATTAATAATAATTTATTGTTTAGTATATAAACCATTTACCAAATACCAAATTTTTTATTTTTCTGTAGTTAAAAAAGTTTTTGTGCTGTGTTTTACTTACTGATAGAATTTAGAATTATTTTCTCGGTTTGCTGAACCGTATCAATTTGGTTCTATTATTTTTCTGACGCAATTGTAATAAATTCATACTGTAATATATCGTAATATATCTTTACTGTAATGTTAGCTAAAGTCTAAATAATAGAAATTTACACTTCTAAATTTAGGAGAAGTATGACAAAAATGTACGATTTAATTATTCATATAACATTATTACTACTATTTATTAGTGTTAAGTATACTGTATCGTTATTTTGTTATACGGTGCATTGGGATGCATATTCATCATTTACGGAAAAAGCGCATAAATGCACTGATGATGAAGAATTTTGCGCATCTTTGGTATTTTTTTTATTAAAGAAATTTTCTAATTGATGAATAAGTATTTCGTAAACAATTAATCGACTATAATTTATGTTAATTTGCTAAACTTTTGAATATTTGAAAAAATTATCTTTTGAATGTTGATTAGTACAAAAGCTTTGATATGTATTTCTTTTGTTTGATAATGTATAAAACGTAATTAATAAAGAAAAACCAGAAATTTCATGATTTAAATTAAAAATTTTTTTGTTTCTCACTGCTTTTTTATAAAGAAGTTTGTTTATTTTTATTTACAGTATGATCGAAGTGCTGAAAGTTGGTATCTTCGAGCAATACCATTGGATAAAAAATGTTATTCTACTGCTGAGGTAGAATTGATCATACTCATTATTTAAATTTCAACTGTTTTTTTAGCAGTAAGACGGTGAATTGAATGAGAAATAAGTCGATTAATGATATTTGAGTATTGTATGCTTCAAGTTAATCACAAAAGTACAGTACTTTCCAACAGTACGATTAACATCTTTTTATTTGCTATATGCATAAAAAATGATGATTTAATTTTATGATGAGTATTTACTTTCAGTTGAGAAGTAGAGTAAACTGCAGTATGAAAGAATTCAGAGAGGGCTGTTTCATGGATCCGAGGTATAATAGTTACAAAAGAAGTACGGCAAAGTTACCGGTTTGCATTTGCAAAGGCGCTTACTGTAATACGCAGGAAAAAATTGAAAGTATATGGTTGGAGCAAAATATTTACAGATTTCATAAATCTGAAGACTGTCGTAAATTGAAAAAAGAAAGTTCGACCACAGAAATTACAACTTCTAATAGCGCAACAACGAATGCAAACGACTCGAGATTAAGTCAGGAAACAACAATTACAGAAACGACAGTATCAAGTACCGAAACTACAACAACTGCTACAACTACTACAGCAACTACAACTACTGGAACAACTGCTACTACAACTACTACAGCAACTATTACAACTACTGCTACAACTACCACAGCAATAAGTACACCAGATGAAAAGTTGGCGAACAGTACAGACAGATCAGGATTAGATATGAGTGGATCAGACAATGACAATACATCAAATGACGGAAAAAATTTAACGACACCTCTTGTAGCAGCAGATGAAACTGTGCAACTAATTACAGCAACAACAAGAGAATTTACCGAACTTTCAACAGGAAGTACTACAGTAACAGAAGAAGGAAATGGGTTAAATCAAAAAGAATATATGCTAAAAAATGTTACAGAAGGAATTGAGTCAACCTATGATACGGAACCAACTGAAACAATAGCAGCAGATGAAATCGGAGAAGAAGTTGAACTGAAGCCTGGAAGAGATTAGAAGAAATTAGAAGCTAATTTCATTTTTTGGTCACAATCCGTGTTACAATCTTTACTGATAAAAGAAAAAAAAAGCTATAAGTAAAGAAATCAAAATATTATCAGAATTATTTTCAATTCTGAAGTTAGAAAAAAAATTGCAAATTAAATTGTATTATTGAAAAGATAAAAAATTTCTTCCTTCCTCATTGATATGAAATACATTGTAGGAATACAGGATTGGAATTAGTGACAACCGGTTGTCAAAATTTCTCAAGAAGTTTTTCCTGATTTATCGTATTCAGTGCAACCGAATGCATTGTAAATCGACTTCGCAAATGATCCGTGCAATTGCATGCAATTGAAGAGGGAAAAATAACAGCAATTACCGCATGACAGATACCATAAACTAAAAACTGAAATTGAAAAACTTTAAGTAAATGATAACCAATCTATAATACTATTGTCATATGCAAAATATCCAAGTTAAGCAACAATTAACAGATTAATTAAAAAATAGCAAAATATAATAACTGTTACTAATTTATGTAGAAGTATTGATGAATTAAATATTTAAAGTATATTTAGGTTTTACGTGTACTTATTCACATAACGTTAAATAAATAATGTAAGAAAGATTATTAATAAAAATATTCAAATGTAATATAAATGAAAAAAAAAGAAAAAAAAAATTGAAACCTGTGATCTAATTGTCATACCAAAACCGCGTTTGTCAACGATTATCACTGTTAAAAGTGCTTGCAAAATAAGTGCCACAAATGAATTCAGGCCAAATATCAAGCCATAACTTTCACTGACCATTTTTTTGGCCAAATTCCATCTGTAATTGATGTTCAGTGATTTATTTTGCCATAAATTATTATCTTTTTTTTCTTTTCCTTTTCCGTTTTTTTCTTTTTCTCATAAATCATCCAATGCCTTTCGACTTCAATAATTATCGTGAGATAAATTCGCGATAATGATTATAACGATAATGATTTAAATTCAAAAAATATTTAAGATTTTGAGTATTTGGGAAAGAAAAAAAGTTAACGCAATAGTTATCATTACTATTTTTGATTACAATGTTTTGTTTAACAATAATTTTTTGAATTTAAAAATTACTTTAATAATCATAATTATCAAATGTAGTTAGTTGAATTATAATTGATAAAAAATTTTCACTAATAAAATATAAAATAAAGTGATTTTTGATTTTCAAATTCAAAGAATATTTTAAGTTTTTAGGTATTTGAAAAGGAAAAAAAAAGTTAATAAACATACTGTGCAATAGTTATCATTACTTGGTAGAGGGTACGGTAGCAAATATAACAGATATACATCACGTAGATTGTTTGCACTCGGCTAAATAGAAGCAATAAAGCGCAATCGATACTTGAAATTAGTACCAAAGTTGCTTCACCCCATTTATCCCAATCAATTGATAGCGTATTCATTAGCATTATTGCTATAGCAGCTAAAAAATAAAGTGGTCAAAATCTAATTTTGCACGTTTCAAGCTTATATCTTACTGTAATTCAATTCATTTTATCCATTCAGTTCCATTCGATTCTTTTCCTTTTTTTTTTCAAAGCAAATGAGCTTATTTGAAATGTTGAAAGAGCAAAGTGAATTGATGGAAATATTTTTAATTAGGAAAATGTTCCTAAGATGAATTACTAGAAGGTTGAAATTAAAATCCTTGCCACAAGCAGTATAGGTTGCTTCTGCGAAACCATTAAGCGTTGTTTTCCCTTTTTGTACTTCACCCCATAACGTTTGCGAATAAGCGCTTATCTAACTTTGAATACGAATTAATTCAAGTAAACGTGAAATAAAATAATTAGTGAAATATGCAAATAGCATCTATAGTTTTAGGAAATTATTTGAAATTTCAATTGTTTACACATTAAAAACTTTTAATAGCAATGATAATTTATTGTAAATTATAATTTGGTATGACAACAAATTATTATTGCTATCAAATTATTTCATCATTAAATCATTTATCACTTTACCTGCATTAATTGAACAAATAATTTTCGAAAAAGTAAGTGTCAATTCGTTTCACCTGTAGTGACATACAGGTTGTCATTGCCCACCAAAGTGACCATTTCCGTACAAATCGAATCTCATAAATTTGTTTCGTATCAGACCATAATGTTTGTAATCGAAATTTTACATACTGCATATATGTTGTCGGCTCATGAAACGTTTCTATATCTTAAAATTTTAATTTCAATTTTTTAATTAATTTAAATATGAATATTATTAGATAACTTCAAAAACGTGTTATATATTTTTTTTTGAACCGTCAATTATTTAACTTATCAAACTAATTAATGGACATATTCCAAATGTTAATTGCTTGAACATTAAGCTGATAAGTTATCGTAATAACACTAAGAATTCATTTCTGTACTAAATTGTATCAGGTGGTACACCTAGGCCTGACAAAAGATTATTATCATTATTATTATTTATTATTATTATTATTATTATTATTATTATTATTATCATTATTATTATTATTATTATTATTATTATTATTATTATTATTATTATTATTATCATTATTATTATTATTATTAACTATTATTATTATTGTTATTATATTATTATTATTATTATTATGTTTAATATTATTACAATATGATAAATTATTAATATAATAATATATTATATTGTTATTATGTTAATAATAATATTATTATTATTATTATATTAATATTATTATTATATTAGTAATATAGTAATAATAATATTATAATATTAGTATTATAAATATTGTAATAATATTATAATTATAATAATATTATAATAACAAATATTAATATTATATAAATTATAACAAATATTAATACTATAAATAATATAATATTATAATACTAACATAATATAATATAACTATTATTAATATTATTATTACTGTTACTATTATTATTGCTGTTATTATCGTTATCATTACCGTTGTTATTATTTTATTGCTATTATTATTGTCATTATCATTATTACTATTAATATTATTAGTAGTAATAGTGAGAATAACAATAATAATGATTAATAATGATTGTGGGTGATAATCACAATTTACTTCGGAGGGATTGAAATGACACAATTTTTTACTTATATACCTGAAATGAAATGAGGAATTGGACGCATTGATAAGAAAGAGAGAAGTGAAAAAAAATGCGAGCGAAAGAAGAGGAGAGAGTTTCACGATATCACTTATTTAATGCTTATTTTTTATTTTTTGTTTCTAATTGAGTATGATTTCCGAACGCAATTGCTGTTCTTAGCTAATAAGCATAATAAAAATTTGCGTATTAATTTTTTTTGGCTAAAAAAATAAGTGATATCGTGGAAAACATATCGATGAGGTGCTGATAAATATTTTTCTTTTCTGAACTCTAAATTTAAATATAAAATTACAAATCATTGTAATTTTTAATTTAATTTTATTTTTATAGTTACGGAAAAATTCTCGATTTAAAAACTGTAAATTATTCAATTCAATTGCTTTATTTTGTAGTAAATTAACAAAAAATTTGTGCAAACTGTTAAACCACATAAATTTGATATCTAATTAATCGCCAAATCATCTTTTTTACTTTTTTTTTCGAAAAAATTGAAATTTTTCTTTCATTGTATTTTTACAAAGGAAATATTAAATTATAAGTGTTAGCTGTACAACACATTTTTTTTATAGTTAATTTCAATAAGTAGTGATAATGAATTAAGTATTGAAATATGAAAATAAAGAAAAGGATGGAGAAAATTTCAGTTCCTAAATTATTGTTGTGAAACTTTTCGCAATAACAAAAGTAATTGCTCTAAAATTAAATGAGTAATATTTATGCTGCAAAAATATTTACCACACATTCCAATATTACATTTAAATTTAAATTTTTTAAAAAAGAAATAAAACCTAAAATTAATAATTATTTTTGCAATTTTAAATTAAGTAATGAATGTCTAACTTTATTAGATGCCATATCAGAGACGGATCGATGAGTCTGAATTGTTTCCAGTTGATCCAAGCACCAATCCAACTCATCCAGGGTATCCTGACCACACTGTACAACATCAGCAGGCAATGCTGTACTATGAAGCGGTGGTCGTTTTGGAATTGGCCTTGGACGATTCTCGTCTGGTGGTACATTTGCAATTAAAATCAAATTATTACGTACGATGCGTAAACTGGCTAATATCTGCGCAAATGGCGTAACGATCAAATCTTCACCATATCTAAAAATACATTAAAATTACTCACTTTATTGCTCCTAAGTTTTCGTCATATTCAAAAAGGAAAAATTCATAATAAAAAAAAAGTATAATCGTCAAATTTTCTTCCAATTACTTTTTTTTCATAATTTAACAAAATTAGCAAATGTGAATTACAATTGACTTTTAGTTTCTTTTTTTTTAGTTTTTTCAAAATAAAAAAAACAGCTAATATTTAAAGAAACAGAAAAAGATATTTATGTAATGAAAAGAAAAACTTTATGACTAAAAATTTTTTTATAAATTTTATTGCTTAATAAAAAGTAATTGTATTAGTGCCATAGTTCCCTTTTCACAATTCATGAAAAATTTTTCAATCTTATTCGTTTCAAAAATTATTTCCAATATAATCTTTTACAATAACAACAAAATAATTAATAATAATAATAACAATAATAATAATAATAATGATAACAATAATAATAATAATAATAATAATAATAATAATAATAATAATAATAATAATAATAATAATAATAATAATAATAATAATAATAATAATAATAATAAT
>JABVXW010000165.1:0-119885 GCA_013365375.1 Litomosoides brasiliensis | reverse complement strand
ATTATTATTATTATTATTATTATTATTATTATTATTATTATTATTATTATTATTATTATTATTATTATTATTATTATTATTATTATTATTAATTATTATCAGTGTTGTTGTTACTACATTATTATTAATTACTGATTACTATTATCATCGTTACTACTGGTATTATTGTTAATATAAGCATTATTATGATGAATTGAGCATATTTAGCTAACAACATCTGGTTGATCATAATAGTGCAGAAGTTTGCTTAATGAAACAGCCGCACGGTACCTGACATCTGGAAGATAACGAAAACCGTCATAAACCATAAAATGATCTTTTCTTCTCCTTTTCTTTTTTAAATTCACATTTAACATAATGGAAAGTCTTTTTCAGCCAATTCAACATAACAAATTTCCGGCTGAAAAAGTCAAATGTAAAAAATCTGAAAATTTGAAAAAAAAAGGAAAGAAGAAAAAAAGAGAAGGAAGAAGAAGCAAACATAAAATGACTTTTTATGTGAATATTTTTGTCTTTAAAAAATTTTTGTTTTGTAAAAATTCAGTTAAAATTTTTGTCAAATCTTTTTTTAGACGATGGGCGTGTCGGATTTTATTTGCGGGTAACAGCCGTAGAAGACTGGTGTGAACGAGACTTTCCCGGATATTACACGTATGATATTGGAGCGGTAAGGAGTAGATAATGGGAATTTTTTTTAATATTTTAAATTATAAGTGAAAATACTACAAAAGGAAGGAAATTGAAATGGTAATAATAATAAAGATCAAAGAACAGATAATTTTAACTTATGGATATGGATACAGAGTGGGTGAAAAGTATTTAATTTATAAACTGTTTTAGAATTGAAATTGATAAATAAATTAGCTTTTAAATTAACAATTAGTTTCTTCCGTCTTTGAATTGTTGAAAATAAATAATTAATTTAAACACTTTACAACTTTTGAAATTTTACATTAAATGTTAGAAAAAAATTGTCAAATGCAATTAGTGCGACGGATTTTTAAAAAAAAAATTTACTAAATAATTAATTAATAACCAAATATTTATACTTTTGAGTTGCTGTTAAGCAAAGTTTTCATTTAAACTTTTAACTTTATTTGTTCTTTTTCTTTCACTTTTGCATATTTCAAAAGTTAAAGCATAGATACAAAAGTGTAAATTTTTTGATATTTTGTTTAAATTAATGTCTAAGCAGTAAAATTAAACTAAAGTTGTTGACATATTTATTAATATTACTTAATTTATTGATTGAAGTGATAATTTTCATGAATTATTTTTTTAAAAAAAAAGGTGATCGATGAATAATTTTTGTTTAATTTACAAGAAAAAAAAATGGTTGTAAATTTTTATAGATGGAACGATCTCATATAATTCCCGCAACAACAAGTAATTCTGAACCACTGGAAATTCAACATGACTGTACATATCTTGTACATATGCATTCAATACCATATCCTTACGGTGATCCAAATTTTGCTACCGGTATAAAGTATACAGTACCAACATGCATTGAAAGATACTGTAGCTGTGCTAGTACGTTTCACATTCATTTATTTTATGCGAAATAAATTCAATATTTGTTATTAATTATTAGTAAGAGTTATTAAATTCAGGTCAAAATGCTGTACCGGTAGCTGAAGATGTGTCGGTAAGAACGTTTCAAAAAGATGGCGCAATAAAAGCGGTTGTTAGTTGGATATATCCTGCCGTTACCGGTCATACACATCAATTTCGATTTGACCTTAGCGAAAGGTACATTTCCGTTCTATAAAATATTAATTCATACGTTTTGTTATGCTTTCTAATTATTTTATAAGTTAGTTAATTAGCGAATTGATTAATAATTTGTACTTTTCTATTATAAATAGTAATTGATTGTGTAATAATTTCAGATTTTACCACAACCATCTGAATTTTGCTAATTCAAATGCATTTAAATATCGTATCGCTGAAATGCCATCACATGTCGTTTATGCTGAAGAGGTATATTATAATAATATAATTAAAAGTAATTAAATTTTTTAAATAAAAACGACAATTACCAATTAATTTACTTATTTGCTTAATTAGCAAATTGCTTTACAGAATGTAACGACGCTTTCAACAGTGTTACCTATCAATTTGGCACCAAACGAACAATACAAATTGACAATCTTTGCAATGAACGATCAGTTGTGTCATAGCGATGACGTCACCGTCTCATTTTTCACTGGGATCATTTTGGCCGACGACAATACCGCCACATTACCAATTGGTTTTCTGTCTTCTTAATTCATTTGTAATGAAATATTTTATTAAAATGCAAATTGTAAAGTAAAAAGATTAAAATGAAATATTAATTTTCGTTATTAGCAAATGTTAATTTTAATTGCGAAATTTATTTTGAGGCGGTGATAATTACACGGAAGATTTCTATCAAAAAGAATTATACAATGTAACTGATGTGGAAGATAGCGATAAAAAATCACCACCACCAATTCACGAAGTAGCGGAAAAATCTCTCCACTCATCCATAATCATCTTAGCGACGACATTTGCGCTTGTAACAGCTATTTCAATGGCTTGTTGTATTGCATATTTTTTGGTGCGCAAATTTTATAAAAATGGTAAATCACAAATTGAAAAATCATCAGTTATACCTTGGGCAATGGCACATTCCAGGTAGAATTAACCGTTTTCTTTTTTGTAAAGTTTCAAGATTTCCTAAATAATTCTGATTTATTTAAATGGCTTAATTAAATTACATAATTTGTTTATCTTTTCACGATTTTTCTCCGAAAAAACACAAAACCTATAAAAATTGTTTACTGTTGCATTTTAATTTTTGAAATTTTAAATTATTTCCATATATTTTGATTTATCAAAGAAAAAATAAACAATAAAAATTATTCTTTCAGTCATTCGATGCTCGAAACAAACATTCTCTATCGGCAAACAAACAATTTAGCATCACAAATAAACTACGAAATACCATTTAATCAAATTGAAGTTGGTGGTATCATCGGACAAGGTTTACACTTACTTTCTCACAGTGACGCCCGCAAAGTTATCTCTATGAAAAGTATTTAAATGCTTTGAAAAAAACCTGAGTGAATAAAAACAGAATGAAAAATAGAAATAAAGAAATGAGAAAAAACAATTTCATGAGAAAAACGAATTAAATTTTAATCTTTAGAACTTTCGAAATATTCAAATTTCAATTAGGCTGTTCATTTTCTTTCAGGCGCATTTGGTACCGTATGCATGGGTACCGCTTATGGTGTGGAAGGCTACATTGGTCCAACAACCGTTGCGGTTAAACAATTAAAAGCTAACGCTGATGAAAATGAAAAGCGTGAATTTCTAGCTGAAATGGATATTATGAAACAGGTCATTGCATTCATTCATTTGTACTAAAAAAAATTAAAAGAAATTTTCAAAAAAAAAAGATTAAATTATTAATTTATTTTCTTCCTTTTTGATGGAAAAAGAAAGTGCATATTAAATTGAAAAGTTTACTAAATTTTAAAAATTTATCATGTCTGCTTTTACTAATTACATCATACTGTAATTAATTATAATGTTTTAATCGATGGACAATTGTGGTGAAAACAATAAAGAATTAATTAATATTTATATTGGTATTATTTATATAAAATAACATAAAGCTCTTTTCTTATTTGTTCGAAGAAATGATTGATTTACTAATTTAGCAAATCAATAATTTTGGGGAATCAATTTGAATAAATTTATCGATTAAAAATTTTAGGTTGGAAGACATCCAAATATTGTTGCAATGTATGGTTGTTGTACAGAACCAAATCATCAATGTATGATTATGGAATATGTACCCTTCGGCGATCTCAAACATTATTTGCAAAACCTTCGAAAGCAAGTACGAACTTTCACAACATCAAATTATTATTATTTGTTATCGTGATAAGTTTACATCAACTGTTGCATATTATCATGATAATCATTTGCTATCGTGATAACACTAAGCACAGTTATATTTTCATAACTTCGAATTCATTAACGGAGCGGTACAGAATTTACTGTTAATGTCTAATTATTACTCACTTTGTATTTATATCTTTATTCTTTTAAACTTCGATGAATTAAATTAATTGCGACATATAACTATTATTCGTTATCTATGATTATAAACTTAATTAAATCAAGCTGATAAATGAATGAATGAATTTGTTGCAGTTTGATCGGGCGATGGTAAATATGAAATCATCATTTTACGGTCGCGATGCGCCAATTAGCCCGTCATTACCGCCATCGATGCATTCATCATTTCTTTCAAATTTGGATGATAATTCACCGCACAATGAAACATACCACATGGATCCTATTGAATTGCAAAGTTTTGCTATTCAAGTTGCTAACGGAATGGTACATTTGCCTCTTTTATTTTAACTAAATTAAATTTAAAGAGTGAAATTTTCAAAAAATTTAAAGCAGTAATTTTTTGTTTCATTTTTAAGGCACATATTGAATCATTGGGCATTGTTCATCGAGACTTGGCTGCCCGAAATATCCTAGTCGGTCGTGGGAATCAATTAAAAATAAGTGATTTCGGATTATCACGATATGGCGTGTACGTGAAGACAAGCAAAGGTGTCATACCACTTCGATGGTTATCAGTTGAAGCGATTCAACGAAACATTTACTCAACGAAAAGTGATGTTTGGGTTCGTTGTTTTTTTTTCTTTTTTTTTCTGAACTCTTACTAATTAAAATGTTATATAACAATATGTATATACTTTAAATAAAAAATATTTTTTCATTCTTTTTCTTTTCTCTTGCGTGCGTGTGCACGTGTGTTCGTATGTGTGCGTGGTGTGTGTGTATGCGTGTGTGTGTGCACCACGTAGAAGCAACAGTTTCAGTACGAAATTGACATAATTTTTCAACAATAAGTCTTGAAACGCTTTCTATTTCAATCCAATCAGCAATCCTTATCTTATCATTTCTCACTGATAATTCTCCTCTTCCAACAGATGTTGCGCGCGTGCCTACCGCAAATGCTATAAATTCGATTAGAATGAAAAAAGCTTAAATTCTCACCTCTCTTAAAACGCCAGTTGTTACTTTCTCTCTCTCTCCTTCCTCATCTCCCGTCTTCCGCTCTTTTACGTGTCTTTTCTCTCGTTTTCTTGACTTCCAGCATCATCGATTTATGACTTTTTACACCTTAAGCAATCGATCATTCCATTGCTTACTTGCCCATTACAGATAAGTGTCTGTTATAGCTTATCGGTCGATTCGGTTGCTCGACCGGTCCGTCAATTGGACGGCCGGTCTGTCCGTCTGTCTGTCTGGTCCGTCTTGGCAATATTTTGCTTCATTTTATTTCAAATTTACAATTGAAGAAAATGATTGTTTAACAGCGTTGATTAAGAGCGATCGGATAAATTAAAAAAAAGAAAGGATGAAGCGATAAGAGTAGTGTGATCGAATGATAAAATGTCAAATGTCATTGGTTGTAATTGAATAAACAACAACTATCAAATGATTAAATGAAAGAGTAAAAACAACGAGAGAATTGCAATCAAACAATAAGTGATAAACAATCAAATAATAAGTGATCGGTGATAACTGAAGTGATAAATGATTAAATGATAGTATTAATAATAGGCTTTAATTATTGGAGAAAACCATAAATGACAATCAGTTTTGTGCCAAATGTTTGCCTAAGTTTCATTAAATTTAACTTTTTGAACAATTTAAAGGAAAAGAAAAAAATTGCTAATAAACTAATTAATTAACATATCATCCATCATGTAATTAGTAAAGTTATAAACAAAAAATTTGAAATAAAATAATAAAATTTTATTTCTCTTGATATTTTTACAGCATTTTACAAATATATTCAATTTTTTTAACTGATATTTTTAGGCTTATGGTGTTGTTTTATGGGAAATTTGCACACTTGGCGGCTTTCCGTATCCAACAGTTAGTGATAAAGACCTTCTGAAATACCTACTTCAGGGTAATCGACTAGAAAAACCCGTGTCGTCAAGCAATGAAATGTACGTTTCGTTTTTTTTCTTTCATAAAACATTTTAAATAAAACAATCGTATAGCATAAATTTTTACCAATAGTTGTATCCTGGATATTTCAAAAATGAAATAATTTTTAAATTTTAAATGTTTGAAGTAATGAAAAATGCGGTAAAATAAAAGATTAAAATTTAGATACGACGTAATGATTCAGTGTTGGTCGCATAATGCAAACGATCGGCCATCATTTGCATATCTCTGTGAACACCTCAATGATCTGAACAGTCAGCAATGTCCATATGTTGAATTTGTTCCCGGTGATACTCTACCACCACCTGGTCTGTATTACCTATGAATTTTCTTTTTTTGCATAAAAAAATGAAAAGGCAAAATTGATCATATCACTTATATAATAGTTAATAATTTCAATTTAAATAACTGGACGTTATAAAAAAATATTAAATTTTAATTTACAATTAAAAAAAACTTTTAAATTGTCAGTTATTAAAGATCATTGGAGACAGTAAAACTCATCACATCGTATCATTTGTGGTAAGTTTAAGTTAAGTTAAGTGAATAATTTCAGAAGGTTACTGTGAATTAGTTGGAAGACCAATGACACATACCGATTTGTCGGCAATCACCGATTTAGAAGCGGCGGAAGTTGTCGATGAAAGTTAACAGTCCTCTCCCCTCCTTCCTTTCTTTCTTTTCCTTTCCCTTTTTTCATTTGCTTTTCTTCTTTTTCCGCTAATTTTTTTTTATTATTTTCATTATTTGCATGCATTAAATATTTAATGAAATTAAATTTGTTGTAATTTACATTTACAAAATAAACAAATTGAAAAATGTCAGGTAAGTACTGTTGAACAGTTTCGTTTGCTTTCGCCAATTTAAACTTTATGCTTTCATTTGTTAACTTATAACTCATCACAGATAATGCCATACAACACTGAATTAGTAGTCAATTACTGTTTTGTTAGATGAAAATAGAAATGTGTACTTATTTGATACATTCGCAAAATTGTTGTATTTAATTTCAGTTTTAAATTTGAATTTGAATTTATGCTTTTGAACAGAAGGTAGTTGTATTGTACGAATATAATTATTCATTTTGCTCATTTTGCATTTTTAGTTGCACTGGAAATTATATAATAATAATTTTGTAAATAATATAATTTTTTTTAATTTTAATTTTTGAATTCAAAAATTTTCAGTTTTACGGGGACAGTGCAATTTGCTATTAATATTGTAATTTTGTAAATTTTTATATATGCTAATAAAGTATTGCTCATAATTAATCAGTTTGTTTTTTCAATTAAAAATGGAAATGAAAAAAAAACAATTCCGTTCTAATTCAAATTTTGCGCATTTTTAATTTTTTAAAAAATATTTCTAAATTTAGACGTGCTATTATTAATGCTACGCAAAAATTCTAATTAGTTCATTAATGAGGAATACTTACAGTAATGTAATTGTACAGTAATCAAATATAAGTTGTACGATAAGAATTAAATGAAAATTTTGTACAAAATGACCGTTATCTCTTCCCTTTCTTTCCTTCTTTTTCATTTTCTTCTTTTCGTATTTCACGTTGCACTTAGCGCTGTCCAATCTTTTCGATTATTAATTTTAATTTTTTTTTGTTTTGATTGATTCGTTTTAAAAAAATAGGATTCGATGTGCCATTTATGTAACACCGATGATAGTGACAATAATGATGATAATAAAGGTAATAATAATAATGATAATAATAACAGTAACAATTGTACTGTCCTTTTCTTTCATCCCTCTTTTCTAAGGAACGATTTCATTTGAAATTACTAATTTTTGATTATCACCATTTCTTCATCATTTGTCACCACCCGAAGTTTTTGTTAAATTTCATAAGATTTCATAATTTTTTAATTTTTTACTCAATTGTTATCATTTTTTTAAATTCATTCTACTACACTGTATTCTTTCATTGACTGTCGCTACTGTATTTTACGGTACGTTTAGTAAAATCTGTAAAATATTTCCGTCTAATCAGATATACACATAGATGTTAGAAATGCCTAAATTCATTAAATTAAGAAGTACCAATAAATGTGCAGCCTATTTGTCGTTAATTTATTTCATATGAAATTTTTCATTTAATTCGACTAAACCATACTAATATCATTTCATTCAATATGTCCCGTTAACTTATCTCTTCCACTAAGCATACTTTGAAATATACTTAATTCACTTCTCTAAGGAATACGTGAAGTTAATTTCAATTTTAGCAAAATGAACACTTATAAACGCTGAAAAAATAAAACGCTTGAATCATTTCCTATCCGAAAAAATTGCATTGTTGTTGCAAGAATAGCAAATTTAATAAAATTTAAATAAATGATCTGCTAAAGTTGGTTAAGCTAGTAATTAGCAACGATAATAATAATTAATAATAACAATAATAATAATAATAATAATAACAGTAATAATAATTATGTTTATTGATAGTATTAAATTATAATACTAAGCTCCCTCAACGACATTTATTTTAATGCGTTATATAATGATCGATGCAATTGCGCGTAAAAATATATTTTATTTTAAAGTTTATAATATTTCAATTAAATTAAAAGAGTTAAAATTTTCTGAAATTTCAAAATTCCGAGAAAGAAAAATTGAAAGGGAAAGTGATGACTTTTTTTTTCTAAATTAAATTGTCAATAATCGATGGTACTGAAAGGCTCCAAGTATACTTAGCTCACATTTAATTACTACGTGAGAGAGATTGTTCTGAAATTTATCCATAAATTAATTGACTAAAACTTCTTCCAAATGCTTTCTCCGACAGTCAGACAAAAGTCGTTTAAGGAAAAGGCAAGCTTTTTACATTTTCATTTTAAAATTACCTTAAATATTTTTCTTGCAACAAAATTAGTGTGAACCAATAGTTACTAATTTTGATTTTCAATAATCAAAATTACTTTTTATTTTCTCTTCTTTTTTTTCTATTAAAAAAAATAACAATTTCTTAAGCTGAAATATTCATTCCTTTGTTATTTAAAATCATAAAATTTCACTTAATTTTTAAACTTACACTTTTTAAGACAAATCAATATAGTTCAGTTTAAAATGTATTTGCGTATAATTACGTGCATTTTTTGGATAAATAAATTTAAGAGCATATCATTTCAAAGCGTTTTTTTTAAGTTTGAAAAAGTGCTGTGAAAACGGAAACCTTAGGATTAATTCGTTTTTTTTTTCTAAATAGTTTTCTTTTTTTAGAAGAGATATCGGATATGATAGAAGTGCACTGGAACGTAGTAGGTAGATGTTGTATTAAAGACGTAGTAGGTACGTAGTAGGTAGATGTTGTATTAAAGTATTGTCAGGTAACTCATCATTCACTCTAACTTTTCCAGCGTCCTAAATGAAAGTATAAAAAGTAAAATTTTTTGAAATTATGGTACTTTGAAGGAAATGATGAAAAAAGATAGATAAAGTAAAGAAATTGCAAAAAAAATTGTTCAGAAAAAAGTTTGAGCTCATTGTCCCATTTCCTCTCATTTCGAAGAGGAAACATTAAAAGTTTGTTTGAAGTAAATAATTACATTAATCATTTACGTACTCTTAAACTTTTTCCTTACTCTCATACTCTCTTAATTCGCCTCTTTTTTTCCCCTTTTCTCTCATTTTCTTGTCTATTTGTTATTTATTACTTCTTATTCAAATATATAAGTTTAGTTTAAACTTTCGAATTTTCAATTTAACTTATAGCTTTACTCATTGCTTAACAAGTTATGACTGAGTTTGATAATAAGTTTTTTGCATAAGTGAGATGTTCGTTTATTTCTTTTATGCAATTAGCCATCAGCCATCAACAACCGTCAGAAGAAAAAATTAGCATTAATTTTATTTGAAACATCTTGAAATAAGCAGTTTTACTAATATTTCTTTCTATCATATTACTCATTCATACATCATCTCTCTCTCTCCCCTCCCTCCCTCTCTCTCTCTCTCTCTTAGCATATTTATTACTTCCATAGTTTCTACAATTCATTATAATTGCTGAAATAATTTATCTTTTATTTCAAACGATATAATTTAATGTGTACAATGAAAAGCAAATACCTCTCAATTTGTTTCAAATTCATTATGAATTTTAAAAATCTGTTTATTACTTAAAATTATGGCGTATTGATTAACGATTAATTTTTCTTTAATTCAAACAACTGAATTAAATTTCAACTAAATATTTCACAATGCTAAAGTTCATTCCTCCAACATCTGATCCTTTGCCTCATTTATAGCATTTCGTTTTTTTCATTTCAAATATAAATACATAAACAAATAAAGCAGAAATTTATTGAAGCGAAATAATTTTCCACTGTTTTTGCAAGATAACTTCAATTGATTAATGCATTTTGCTCATCGTTTTTTTTTCTTTTCATTTTTAATTATTCAATTATAATTAATTATTGGAATTTATTTAGCGTAAATTTCAAATAAACCATTGGAATTTTATAACGGAAGAAAACGAAGACAAACAACAATGTGCTTGCATCGATCGTTCAAGCATTTTGGCATATCCGATATAGTTTTCTTGTACCTAAAATACCAACAAATTAAAATAGTTTTCAAATAGTTTTTTTTTTTGAAACGATCACTCTGTTTTGTCGTTGCGTCAGAGAATTTATTTCCGACATTAAGTAATTAATCATTTTTTAAGTACAACATATCAAGTGCAACGACTCATTTGATGTTCCAATTCAATTGTTTACTTAGTTTTTCAATCTTTCAATCAAACATAATATTTTGTTGAGTAAATTTTTTTTTTAAAAAATTCGTTAAGTAGCAAAGAAGAAAATGAAACGAACATTTTAGGAATGAAAATTCTTCGTTGAAACTAGCAATTTCATCATGAAATATCGGACAATTTTTTGTTAAATCTTCTTAATTAACAATGAATTTAACAGTTTTTCCTCTTAATTGCGCTATTTAATTTCCATTAACAGGTAACCGCTGACATGCCTGAAATTACACGTTTATCACTCTAAACGAAATGCAAAGGCCTAGCAATGCCTTATTCACATTAGTATTCAATATTTGGCAAAATTTCAATTTGTTTTCATAAACTTTCAATTTTGCACTTTTGAATTTTGAAATCGAAAGAATGTGAAAGTACGAATTTTAGCTAATTAGACGTTTCTTCATAAAATCATATCCTATCACTATTTTCTTTCTAAAACTTTATAATTATTTAAGAAATGCTATTGCAATAAACTATTTTGAGTACTAAACTATTTCACAGTCATGAGTCAGAGTTATTTTGAGTATTAAACTTTTCAGATTAACAGGTGTTTTACCTGTTAATATTACTCAATTGCGTAATATAATAAATAATGTACAATTGACAGAGAAGTAATGAGTCAGAGTTAACTTGAATTAGTACGGACATTAGTTTCTTTTTTGTTACTTTATAGGCTAAACAGAATGAGAGGAGAGAAATATTGTGGAAAAGAGAAATAAACGAATTCATCTAAAACTTATAATTTCTAAAAAACTTTCCAGTGGAAATTGCAGTAGTACGTGGCTTCCCATATTATTTAAGTATTAATAAAGCGTTGAATAATTTTTCGCAACGACTTTAAATTATTGCTTTATCAAGAATTTTCTTATAATTTTTAAACAATTTAAGATTACATTTCAAATATATTTTGCATACTTTAGCCTGAAATAGTTGAAGTAATTTTTTGAATCCCAAAAGATAGATTTAAACGTTTTTATCAAAAATAAGATGAATGGACGAAAAAACATTCTTCCATCCATCTTATCTTTGATTCTCATACTTTCACGCATTTCAACGTAGCTTCCGATCCTTCCGCTTAATTCAACGTTAATCACTTCTTGATTAAATCTCGAAAAAAAACAAAGGGGAATTTCTAGACGTGAAATTAATATTGATCCGAAACGGCCAACTTCCTATGTTTTGCTGTTTTAGTTGAAAAAGCAATGAAGCGCATGAATAAGCAAACGAACAATTATAGAATACTTTTAGATGAAATATAAATTATATAAATACAATGATAAAAATGAAAAGGTTCCGATGGAGCGGTTGATTATTGAAGTGTATTTGTCGGAAACATTCTAAAATATCGCACCGATAACAAATTCAAAATATTGTTGCTATCAGTGTGGTATAGTACAGCTATCAATTACTGCGAATACTATCACTACTGTTATTATCCTGAAAAACGAATGGGTCAATTTATTAAAATTTCCGATCAATACACATATGTCTTCAATTTTCGCTTATGCAATAAGGTCTACAATCATTAATTTCAATATTTTAAAATTTATTTCATATATATATATATATAACTAAAAACTATTATGGAAATATTATAGGTACTGATTTATTGCTTAAGTATTGGTCAACTTGTAGTTGCTGCATTTTCGCTCGCCCAACATTTTGTTTCTATCATACAATTTGATAAAGTAAGTTCCTCACTTTAGTAAATTATTACTATTTTAAAAAATTTACAAATGTAAATTTTCGTTAGCGAAAAGCTGTCCATTTTGATTTTGTTTCATAATATTATAAAGCATAGGTAAATTGAATATTAGTAAAATTGTGAAATTGAACTAGACGGATAAGTCCATTAGCCTGACAAGTCTAATGGATAGGTTAAGCATGTAGTTTATTCTCACGTTGATATTATTTTTTACAAATTATTGAAAATTTTGATATAATGGATTAAATGATTTATTTCAGCGACGTAGCATACATTGTTTCTTTTCAGAGTGTCAAAGTGACATAATATTGATCATATTCATTTTATCATATTTTATCGTTTAATATTTATTATCATTTTTTTACTACTGATAATTAAATCCATCAACATTATAAATTTCGCTTTTTTTGAGATATTTAAATGCTCATTTAATGGATGCATACATGGCTGCAATGATCCTGGAAGAAGATTTCTCAGTTATGATATAATCATTTTCGATTTCCGCTTATTTCATGAGCTCATAAAAGTGTGACATTAATATTCTCTTATCAAAGGAAAAAACAAAGGAATTTGATCTTTAAGTGATAATTTAAAGCAAATTTAATGATTGATCAATTGATCGATAGATGGATGGATTCATTGACTGTTACTAATTATTCATTGATAGTTATATTTATATTGCTAATGGTGAAGAAGAAGGAATAGCAAAATGAAATTTTAACATCATATATGAAAAAGGGAGAAGAAAAATTGAAAAAAGAAATTTAATTTTTTAGATGGTTGGTTTTGATATAAGTAAATGAAATTTAAAAATTTTAAACAACGAACTACGATATATTTTGAATAGTAATCAATTGTATTAGAACTCGTAATAAAATTATGCTACAATTGATTACGGTATGCAAAACAGTGATTGCGGTGCTACTCATACGGTAATCTCATACGGTAACTAATCGTCGCATATAAAATACTTTTTTAAGGTTGAAGAATGTATAGCAAATTACTTAGACGGTGGATATATGCGTTGTTTGTGGTGTATCGGACAAATAATAGCGCTAATTACGGCATTGTTCAGCATGTTTCTTATACCTAAAGCTCACCCTCTTTACCTTTGCCCACTTCTTATCGTGCAAAATGCTTATTGCTTCGGTTTGGTAATTTATTTTAAAAATAATCACTTCCTTTTTTCTTTCTTCTTTTCACTTTTAAAAGTTTTATAAATCAAAAATTGAAAGTATACCAAGTAATGCAATCATAGTAAATTGTAATACGTAGGAAGAGAGGAAGAATTGAAATTTAAAAATGATGAAATAACTTTAATTTTTCTAATTACCTTTTTGAACTTAACTGGTGGTCAGTTGACAATCGAATGAGGAACGATGAAAAGGTCCGAAATTTTACAGTAATTTTTATACAAGCCCAAGCTATCATTTTCTCTGTTCTGAAAAAAGAGCAGAATGATAGCCGTAGGCTTGTATAAAAATTACTGTAAAATTTAAATTGTAAATTACTTTTGACCTAACTGTAATGGCGAAATCACGCAAAAACGAGGTAGTGAAGTTAGCTTATTTGGAAGTTTTAGAGATAGTAATTATTTTCTCGAATAATGCTAAGTGGCAACAAAATATCCGGTCAATCCAACCAATGATATTTAAAATTTTCTGAGTAGTTTTTTTTAATTTGTCATTTAAATGAGTAGTAAATTACTGTAAATAGCATATAAATCATAACAAAATTTTTTCCTCTTACCCTCCCACACACACACACTCTCTCTCTCTTTCTTTAACTCGTTTCATTTTCTGTACAGTGAAATTAGTAATGTAAAAAATTGCTTTCATTCAAAAAAAAATTATTAAAATTAACTAATTTTTGTAATTTCAGATAATTTTAACGATAGCAACAGCTGATAAGCTATTAACAAGCATTTTACATCCTGTCAATGGCCATCTAATAATACTTATTGTTGTCTTTTTTATTGGTACTTTAGCTAATTATTTATTTAATTATATTTTGTGGCACTATTATTGGTATGAAGAAAGTGAGTATATTAAACGAACAGGCTCACCTGTTATACCTTTTTGGCCATAAATGTTAGATGATTTTACAAGTATTTTGTCTGTGTAATTTATGAATTAAAATTTTGAGCAATGAATTTATTAAAATTTCGAATAAAATATTACTAATTTTCTGCTTGGTTTATGCATACTCTAAAATAATTTTGCACATTTAATAATTCATTTTAATGAATGTTTAATTTCTACCAGAATTTGACAACAGCTGTTGAATAAATATATAATTTTAAAATGGTGCGAGTAACTGTTTCTTAGCAAATGCAACGAAATTTTTGAATGATTGAAAATTTAATTAATAATTTATCAATTAAGAGATAGGTGTGTATTGATAAGTTATTTCTTGCAATAATTACATTACAGCTATTTCTATTGTTGCTGATAATTTCTACTTTCAAATGATAAAGCAATATCAGTCGAACGTAGTATTTTTTAAAAAAAAAAGAAGACCTTTTTGTATGTTTGATATTTTGTATATTTTTTCATTTCATACTAAAATAAACATATTTTGGTATTTTATATTTTGTTTCAACAAATCCAGGAAACTATACCACCGGTATTAAGTACTTTTATGAACTATAAAAACTTAAATATGAAAATTCCTTAAATGCGCGAAGAAAATGACAGATATTAATATTAATGGTATAATTTAAAAATTTGAAAAAATCGATATATTCTATTATTTTAAATTTAAATTAACTTCAAAGGTTTCAAAATTCCATGCAAAAGTTTGAAATTTCGGCCTTATTTATTTTGTTATTCAACAGAACTTCTGTGAGTTCATTCTACTACACTCGTTCTCAATGCTATTTTTTTTACTAACATCGTCCTCCATTTACTTAGCATAGACAAAAATAAAAGTATTTCATTTCCTATTAATATTTCATTTTATATTGAAATAAATATTTCATGGGCTTATTGTCAAATAAATTTCAAAATTCAATATCAGCCCTCACTGTGCTTTCTTTTAAAAAGCGTCAGAAAAAAATTTGTCGATTTTTCGCAATCGGTAAATTTTTCATCTTTCTAATTGGTGTAATTACAAATTTAATTTCTATTAAATTCCAATTTGTCAAATTAAATGGCAATGCTTAATTGAAGAGATTTATCGGTCGTTGGAAGATCATTTATTTTCTGCAACAAAGCAAAAAACTTGTGAAATAATAATGGGTGTGGCGAAATAGACCAAATGAAAAGCAACTTGCGTGATTAATTAACAAAGTATTGTTAAAATTAATTGCAATAAAAGCAATGAAATAATTTTTGGAAATTGTTTGGCGGAAAGATAAAACTGTCTGCTTGCTCATACGACAGGTATATACGCATACCTCAATCGTTCTTATAAATAAATTTAATTTTTTTGGTGTGTAATTTAAAATGAATTAGTGAGCTAAAGCATATATAATTGAAAACAAATTATTTTGGTCGTGTGATTTAGATAATTTTAAAATTCCTCTTCAACTTCGTTTGTCTTTTCTCCTTTTTTCCGACTGAACTTCGAGTGAGTTGTATAACTTTTTTGAAATTTTTTGAAATGAATAATAACTTTGTACATCAAAAATGAATGACGTCGTGTCTTCAACGTTGTAACACTTTGCGTGCGCCACCACAAACATTTCTTTCCCAACGAATTATTAGCAATTTCAGGAAAAAAACAAAAAAAAGATTTCAGGTGGAAAGAAAATGCGTTTTTTGCGTAATATGAATTTTCATTTGCAATTCGTTTAATTCTATTTCGGAAATAATACTTTCGATGGTATGAACTTCAAAACAAAAGAAAAAGAAAGAGGCGACATAAATATCATTTGTACTTTATTACTTTTTAAATATAAATGGAATTAATTTTAATTAACAACGCAAAATTATTAAGCACTAAAAAAACGCTGATGAAATTCGGAAGGAATTGAAATTTGCATAACGTCAATCGAAAAGATGCAAAATAGCTTTTTTATAGTTTATTTCTTTTTCTTTATTAGCTGCTTGTGAAATAATAAAATTTCGAAATTCCATTGAAGCAATTAAATAAGACAAATTGTTACGACGCACTTAATACATAAATTAATTTTAATTGGAACAATCGCACTGAAATCATTCGTTAATTGATGACTGTAAAAAAGCTATTAAATAGAAATTAAAGATTTAAAAAATCTATTCGTCAATTTTTTCTTCACCTAAGTATTAACCATAAATTTTGTGGGAATGAAATTGACAACTGTCACTTAGTGCATCTGTCAATTATTAATTAATATCAGTAATGAAATGATGTAGTTTCAATGAAACAATCAATTCAACACCCTTAGAAGCAAAAAAGTTGAAGTTCGAAATTTCAAATGACAAAGAAAGAAAGCTGACGGATAGATGAGAGATGATCAGTCAACGGTAAAGTTTGCAAAGGTGCAAAACAATCGTTCTAAATTTTCTCTTGCAAAAGCAAACTTGTAAAGTGCAAATGTGAAATAAAAATAAAAAAAAAATATGAAAAATTGTTTAATAAAATTTAAACAATGAAATTTTATGACACAAACAATAAGTAATTTTATACATATATTTTTTCAGTGTTACTATTTTCTTCACTTCCAAATAGAATTAAATTTTCCTTCTCAAATTTCATTCAAAGTCTTTTTCACTAATTCGTATCTTTTTCATCCATCGCTCCATCCTTTCATGACTTTAAAATCATGCCTTGCTTATTAAAAGTGCTGGTGCTAGCAGCAACAATTGCAAACAGCTGTTTGATCACTTCATAAATATTTCTGGTCTGTGTGTGTGTGTGTGTCTGTGTGTGTGTGTGTGTGTGTGTGTGTGTGTGTGTGTGTGTGTGGTGTGTGTGTGTGTGTGTGTGTTATTACTTCTGTTGTGGCAGTTTTATTTTATTGACTAATGAAATGTTTAATATAGCACAGTTGTTGTTTGTCACATTTTTTTAAGTTTTAAATGCCGACAATAAGTATGGCGGATTATAATTACTGTTGTAAAATATTGTTAATTAAATTAATTTTAATAATTATTTAGAAATTTAATTTTAAATTAATTTCACATCTAATCAAATATCTAAATTTTTTCTTTGCTTTAATCAAACTACTGCTAATGCAAAAAAAAAATTTCAATTTTCAACCTTCTTTTCTTATTACCTTGTGGCTAGCAAAACAGATAGGATGAAATAGCTAAAATTATTATATTTCAAAAAAAATATTCCATTTCATCAGATAGTCTGAAAAGGCGGCTGTCAATTTGTTTTTTTTAAATTTGGAAACAAAGGAAAGGAAGAGAGAGAGAGAGAGAGAGGAAGTGGGAGGAAAGAGGAGGTGGAGAGAGAATGCTGAAGCGTTTCACTTTTTCAATTATCTATTTTTCCGCTTTGTTAAAGTTTATTGTTCTAATTGAATCAATTAATTTATCACACATTTCTTATGTCATATTAATTCAAATATTATTTTTTCTTTTCAATTTTTACTTAATTATTTAATTGATCCACTAATTATATTTCTATTAAATTAAAGTGGAAAAAAAGAAAGAAAAAGTATGAACAATGTAATTTGCATTTTTATTTCATTTTAGTAATTCATTGCAAATTGTAATGAAAATTGTATTATTAATTTTTATTTCTTATTATTAATTTATTTTTTTATTTTTAAAATATTTTTAAAATTGTATTATTAATTTTTATTTCTTATTATTAATTTATTTTTTTATTTTTAAAATATTTTTAAAATTGTATTATTAATTTTTTCCATGTATTTTTAGAACAAAGTAAATTAAATTTCCTAAAGTTTGTAATTAATTAGCAGAAAAAAAAGATGTCGGAGGGAATTTTTGCAATCATTCAACACATTCACTGTATGATAGCAATTGTTGAAGACTTATTTGTTTGTTGTAGCACTTTGTTGCAAAATAAGTTTGCTAATAATTAATTTATTTCCTATTAATTTCAAAGTGTTTTCGTTTTCCAAGAAAATTTGGAAATTTTTAACACAAACAAATAATTCATTTTTTTGTGTTGAAATTGATTGTGCAAGCAATCAACCATTTGAAATGTTTTTTAATCGATCATCCGACAAAAAAAATCGGTTGTGATAAGAAGAGAAAACGTCTTGAGGAGATTTGTCAACGGACGGAAAATCAAGTTTGAAATGATTTTTGATCAGATTGTTTTTCCTCGTTAACTGTGCTTTATGCTAATAGCTAATGGATTATTATGAATTATCAAAATGAATTTAAAAGAATTTAATTGCGTCATTTTAAATAATATAAATTTAAGCAAAGCTATTGTTTTAATGATAATTTCTCATTTTAAAATTTCACTATTAGCTAAATTTGATGAAATTACTTTTAACCTTTTGCTTTCTTCATTTACCAACACTTTTATAAGCATTAGGCTTGGTGGAACAGAAGGAAGGAAAATATAAAAGAGAAAGGGAAAGGACAATTTGTCGTCTAAATCGTTCTAATTTGACACTTTGCGCATACTATCAGTGTGCAAACTGCGCATTCAAAAAAAAGTGTCAAATTAGACTTTCTGTCAACTTACCTTTCCTTCCCGCTTTTCTCCTCTCTCATTCTATTTATTTATTTTTCCAGTAAATTACTTTTCTGTGAAATTTTACTTTGCCCATTTACTTAATTACTGATTTAATTGTTCACTTTTAGTGCTCAGGTAAACTTTCAAAAACACTCATTTCGTCGTAGCTCGTAAATTTTTTTGAAATAAAATTATTTGAATTTAATTTCGAATTAATTTCATGTCTAATCGAATGTCTAAATTTCCTTTTCTTTCTAATCAAATCACTGCTAATTCAATAAAAATTGTAATTTCTTTCTAAACGTCCTATCATATCTCATTCCTCCACCCCTTTGGATGACAATTTGATTTCCAGGAAGACTGGAAGGATAATTACACGCCCAAACATTTCCTTCTTCTTTGCTATTTCTTTTTGGCAGCTTGTAAACTTAAGTACAATTAACTTATTGCCTCGTTGTTTTAACTTTAAATTGTTGTTAATTAAATAATTATAATAATTTTGAAATGAAAAGAATTAAATGTAAAATAACTGAGAATAATAATAGCAATAAGTTAAATACGATAGATTACACTAAAACACTACTGTAAAAGATTTACAGAAAAAAGAAATTTTCCGGAGTGGTATTCCCGAATAGTTGTGACTTTGCATCAGTGAAAAAGCAAAAAATCAACGACGAAAATTTTTCGTACCGATCGTTCATTCATTTGAACTGTTAAAATTTCCACTCCTTGTAAATGCATGAAAATTAAAGTGTGAACAGTAACGATTCTCCTCGTCTAAAATATTTTCTGTAGAAAATAATAATTTTGCATTTAATTTGTAAATTTCAGTTAAATTTTATTGATAAAGTTTGTGACAATGGGAAATACAGGATCGAGCATAAAGGTGGAACCGAGAATGGATCTATTTGGTGATGAGGCTTTCAGTTCACGACGACAGTTCACTAGGAGATTTAGTCAACCCATTCTTTTAGACAATCCAAGGTAACACATTTTAATTATTTAGAAAATAACAAAAGTCCGAAGTTTGTTTTATAGTAATAATAATAACGATAATAATAATTAATAATAATAATGATAATAATAATTAATAATAATAATAGCAATAATAATAATTAATAATAATAATGATGATAAATAATAATAATAAACAATAATATATTATGAAAATTATTGAAAATTGTTCAGATGTAGATTTTTTGGATTTGATAGGCCAAGTATAAGCAGCCAAGGACGACAAACTTCGGCGCTTATTTTGTCGCAACGACAAATTGTGAAAGGATGCATGGATAAGGCGAAAGATGATATTGGTGAGAGGATATATCGACGAATTGTCGAAAAAAACGACGATTTCGGAAATTTTGCAAAAGCACTTTCTGAGGTTGTTAAGGGATTTCCGGAAATTTTTTAAAGGCGATTTTTGAGATCCGTAAAGGTGCAAAGATCATTTCTGTAATGTTGAAGTATTTTGTGGGGTAATTGTCGGAAATTTGCTAAAGCAGCATGTAAGTGACTGAGCTCATGAGGTGGGACACTTTTAGGAATTATTTCAATTATTTCTTTTTTTTAGGAATTATTTCTTCTATTCCGAGTTAAATGAGTAAAGGCAATTTTTAAAGTAAATAAAAAATGAAGGTGTCGTTGCTTGTATTTAAACCAAAAACATACATTATAATATTTATGTTCAAAATAAGTTTACTTCAATGAAGTGATCTAAGATTCTTTTCTAATTAATTAATCAAATATTCCATTCATAATTTAGGAGCAACGATGTGAATTGGCTAATACATTACGTGATTACTTAAAAAATGTTGCAAATCAGCTTACGGATAGAGCGGCAGTACAACGAATTTCGGAAGATTTTGGTGCACGACATGTGCAATATCGGTGTTATGGTTTCCGACCGGATTTCTTCGCTGTTACGGCAGATGCAGTTACGACCGAATGTGTATTATTAGATGCAGCAGTACACTCTGCATCTGAGGCTTTGTCTGCATGGTAAGTAAGATGTTCGAATTTAGAGGATAAAAATTTTTAAAAATAAAAAACGAATTTGGAGGATAGAGGATAAATTTAGAGGATAAAGGATAAAGAATTTAGAAGATAAACTAAAATTGATTGATTGATTGATTAATTGACTGATTTTTTTTCTGAGACTTACGTGGGATTGGTTACAGAAATGATTACAATAAATACTCTATTTTCAACTTCTTTTTAAGAAATTTTAATTTTCTGATATTTTCACTACCAATTTACTTGTCATCGAATTCAGTTAGTTTCTTAATGATAAATAAATTTGAATAGAAAAAAAAAACAGAACTCATATATATGACTGAGAATAAAATAATGCACAAAATTCCATGCTAAATGTACTTCAAACAGATGAATTCTGAAAAATTTACCAAACTTTCTCGAAGCAAAATAAATACTAATTCCTTTTTCTTTAAGAAAAGTTTTTTTTGACATTTTTAATTTTAAAATGAAATGAAGTCACTTGCCCGATCGTAACATAATTCTGCACGAAAAACCTTCTAATTTTGAACTCTACATGATCATTAGACCATGAATTTTCTTGAATTAGCAAACAAAATGGGTGATTCATGCCGCTTGAAATTCATTTGTAAATGCGAAAGAACGGCAAACATAGATGACCCCGACGTGATTCGAACACGCAACCTTCTGATCTGGAGTCAGACGCGCTACCGTTGCGCCACGGAGTCCACACACAAGCGCATACCCACTTCATTGAAGGAGTGAACTTCGTCTTTGTTTACATTGTCTTTGTGTGAAACTTTTATTTCTCATGCAAATTGTCCAGAAGAATTGCTGCATTTGACACTGAAATTTCAATAACCTTGCTGGTTTCTGTCATTCTTTGTCCTTTTCCCTCCTTCTTTTCCCTCCTGGACCTCTCTCTATCCCTCTCTTTCTCTCTTCTATCATCATGTTTTCCTTTTTTTTTGATAATTTTTGAAAATTTTGCGATAAAAATAGTGGAATACCAGAGATATATGAGTTGCTGGATGTGTTCCGTAAGAAAATTGATTCAATGAGATGAAAGAGGAGTTGTAATAAGTGGACAAGAAAAAGAAGTTCATTAATATAAGACAATAGTAAATAATTTCAGGTCAACATTAACAGCGTTTATGTTCACTTCCGTACGTGATGGCTACTATAATGAGCAACGACGAGTTCGTAGAGAATCACAGCACTCTCTAAATCGTAGTAAAATTCATTTATCCGATGCATCGTTTGATGCAGTTAATCAATTGGACAATGAACGAACATAGTAAGTGATTTTACGTCCATCTAAACGATAAACGAATTTGGGAATAAAAGGATTTTACATGAAACTGGGAATGTGATAAAAACGGACAAATTATGAGTACAAAAGAATGAATACGTAAAATTAAGAGTGCAAACAAGAAAATTTCGAATATTTCCGAAACCCAAAAATTCCGTTTACAAAATTAATATAAGCATTTAATCAAATTGACCGAACGATCTCTTGCACTCTCGTTGTTTCTCTTCTTTGAAATTTTAATTTCGAAAAAAAGAAATTTAAATATGTATACATTTCAGTTCGAGCATTTCATGTAAGCCTTCATCCAAATATGATGTCGATGAGATGAATGAACTGGAAATGAATAAGGGTGCGGCAAGATGAATGGAAGAGAAAATACGGGTTTTAGTTTCGACCAAAAGATATAATACCAACGACTATATCAGAAAGAGAAAGAATATCTAACATGGAAAATGAATCAAAATAGTCGTTGGTTCACGCTGAAAAAGAAATGATAGATGCCGACAAATATATAAGAAATGTTCACAAACAGCTTAGGAGGGCACTTTACATTCGTCATAATTCTGCTGTCTAACAATTAAATGACAATATAGAAGAAGTAATTGTACGAATGTGTAATTGCAGTTATTGTAATCACAAATTTGGAAATGTTTTAAAACGGAAAAATTTTAATACAATGTTGTTACAACTTTGAAAATGCAGTCTATGTTACATTCCCAATGTTAAGGATATGAATTGCATATAAACCAGACATAAAGCTCTCCCCAATCACGCGATAAAAGTGTAACCTACAAGACGTGAATGTAACACTTTGACATTTCGGTTCCGTTTAATTTGGACCTGTTAAAACTTCGGGTGTTGAGGGTAAATATTGTCTTTTTTGTTATATGGTAATTTCTGGAAAACTTCGCGTCATTTCAAATTCAATTCCTTTGTCAGTAGAGCTTTGGGATTTGATGAATATGTTGACGTTAGCAAAAATTCGTCAGCAGAGTACCACAGTAGGGGAGGTACATCAGAACTTGCGCTGCATCTATAACTTAACCATATTCGCACCTAAAACTACCATGGGAAAACTAGCGGAATTCCCACGCATCGATTTCGTCAGAACTTGAGCAACATCTAATTTTTGGGTATTTCACGGCTCGATGTTGTTTTTAATGAGTGTAAGGATGCGGAGTTAGGAGTCGTGCATGCGTGAAGTCCCTCACGTTTTTCTCGTCCATTATGAGTATAGGGGTTGTTGCCAGTGGTACTGACTTTCATTCAGGTTTGTTTAGTGTTGATATGTTGGTTGTTGAACAGGTCATTAAATGTATTTATTTTTTTTATCGTTTGTATGGTAATAATCAGATGGCTTAGCTTGTATAGTTGAACGATTATCATTATAAGCTAACCAACCTGTAGATCTCATGATGCTAACTTGTAAATCAACGATTATATAGCGCTATTCAGACTTTCGAGTTTTAAGTTTTGTTAAAACTTTCAGGTTATCGAATTTCTTTCCACAGTCATAAGTGATGACTGGACGGTGAGCGGTTTTTATTTTTGCTTTAGCAGTTGCAAACTTTGATTTTACAACTGGGACAAATGATTTGTTTATTAAAGTGAAAAAAATGGAAAACAGAACTATTACAGGCGGCAACATAGACCTATACCAGATGAAGCACCATTTAAAGCATATGTTGGGAATCTACCGCTTGATTTGGTTCCTGGTGATTTGGATTCGCTTTTTGCAGATTACGCAGTATGTTTCATTCATGTACTTTTTTTTGAAAACTAATGAAGAATGAATAATATTAGTGGAATAATTGTAGCTGATGTAAACTGGCTTGTTGCATGTTATTTGGATTGTGTCTCATTTCAAGATATCTGCAGGTTATTGAAGCAAAAATGATGCGTGACTATGAAAATGATCGTTTTAAGGGTTTTGCTTACATTGAATTTCGAACTCGAGGGGATTTGGAAAGAGCTCTTACTCTGAATGGTGTGGTAAGTGTAACAGAAGTAATTGCAAGTGTGGTAGACGAAGTCTACTGCTGTAACTGTATTTGTTTTTGCCAAATTTAAGTGGAATTTATTTTAAATCGAATTCAACGATAACAGTCACATATTGATAAAGATAAACCTATATTGGAATTGCTCTCCATCAAACCAGTTTTCTTTTTTATGGTATCCTATTAAATTTATTTATTTCTACATATTTCAAAGGAGTACGACGGGAGGGTGTTACGTGTAGACGTAGCAGATGCACCGCGTGGAAGAGAACGTAAAGGTGGCGGCCGTGGTAATTTTGGTGGACGTGGCGGTAGTTCACGTGGTAGTGGACCATCCTTCAGGGGTTCTTTTTAACTAGTAATTTTGTAATTGATTGTATTTTGTTTTCAAGTATTTGAGTGTGGTTTGAAATTTAATGCATTTCATTATAGGTGATAACGGACGTGGTGGTGGTACTAGCCGGTCTGGTGAACGGCCTAACAGTAGGAATGATAATTTTGGCCGTTTGGATTATGATAAATCAGATAAAGGTAATGTTAGCCGTAGTAGAGGTCAAAATGTTGAGTTCACTGCACATTCTAGTGGCTAACTTATTTTATAACGCATTTTTTCCTGGTAAGTATGATATTATTTCATCCCGTGAGAGTTTTAAAGAACTTCATTTCAGCACCTGGTAGACCTCCTTTAAACTTGAAACCACGCACTACTGATCCACAAGAATTGGAAAGATTAAAGAAAATTGAAGAAGAAGAAACAAGAAAACGTCAAGCGCGAATCTTTGGAGTGAAGGAATAATTTTTCCAGATTACTGAAATTGATGCTACATTTGTAAAAGTGTATTGCTCGCTGCTTAACAGAAAACAGTGGCATTGGCTCTCTACATTTGTGTTTTTTTGTTCTTTGGTACTTCATTTCTTTATGCGTAATCCACATCTGTTAGCTTATTTCATGGTTTTTCGTCACAGGTTTTTGTTAAATTAAAATTCTATTGTTTGTCCGTTTTGGAAAGTATAAAGTTTTAAGTTTAAGTTAGATTTTTTCTTTATTCTTTACGGAGGATAGAAATAACCGGAACATGGCGAGAAAATCGTGAAACTGAATTCTCTTAATTTTTTTCCTTTGTTTTATTGCTGAAACTCAGTTTGATTAACTTTCGACTTTGATTTTAAACTCCAATTTTGCTATTGTTTTAATTAATTGTCTGCTGAAATTTGCTGCTCATGTTACCGCTGGAAATTCCCCTCACGAATTTTGGACTTTCTGTTCTTATTGCTCTGTCAATTTCATCCTTATTTTTCTTTCCGTTTTTAGCTTCAAAGGATTATTGTCTTTTAGCAATGTTGTACCCTTCCACTAATACTTTATTTTTTGAAACGATAGGAGTGAAATTTCAAAAGGAATTTTGTTTCAGAAATTTCTTTCAATTGTTTTCTTCAAATTTTCAGGGTTTCAAATTACGAAAAGCGGTTCTTTTTCTGCCTTTGCCTTTGTTCGTTTAGTTTTTCTTCTCCCATCTCTTTCTTATAGCTACAAGGTCATTTTTTATGGATCAATTTTGAATTTTTACTCATAATTTTGGAGGAATCAGTGATTGTTAACACATTAGTAAATGCCAAAAATCATTGGTTTTAGCATATCAGTGAGTTATACGTGACGTTGAAGACATATCACCTAACCACTTCTTCCATCTTCATTTCATATGGCGATATGACAAAATCATTCTCCAAACCTGATGAGATTTTTTTTCTGCTACATGTTTATTCATTTTTTTAAAGTTTGTACGTTAATATAAACATGTTTAAAAAGAACATTTCAGTTTTTCAAACATCAAGTTGCGATATACCTTCAGATTTGACCATCTATTTATAACGACACATGCCTTATCAAATATTAGAATTATTCTTATTAAACTGAGGCTAATTTATACTAACCTTTCAATTATTGGTGGTATTCATAGTGATAAGAAGAAAGTTGTTAGCGCATTGCAAATGCTTCTGGTTTTATTTGGAACAGTGTCATGATCGCTAGCTTGTTTGCTATTATCTTTTTCCTTATGACAGAAAAATGATGACAATCATTAGTTTTCCATCTCCTACTGTATGCTACCGCAAGAATATATGATTATGTCGTACGTGTACTACTCGTATGCGAAGGAAAGTAAAGCCAGCAAATTTTACCATTTCGGACGGAAAAACTTTTGTCGTTGATACGGCAAATTTCGAGTTTTGAAATGAGCTAAATACAGTGACCGATTGATTATCATCGAGTTTGCAGAGAGAACATCACTGTGTGGGTGACTACTCTTTTTTTTCTTTTCTCTCTTTTTTCCTTTTCTGCATTGTTCTATTTTCATATTTTCCTGTTTGTTTCTCCTTAGAGCTTATCAGTTATTAATTTTTATTGTCGTTTGTTTTTATCGAGGAATACGAGGTTTTTCTATTTGAATAATGAGACATTGTTAGTGTCAGTTTGTGATTTTCAAAAATTTAATAATAACAGGTTAGTGATTTAAAGGTAATCCTTGTTAATTTAAGGAATTTTTTTATCTTAAGGTTATATCATTACCTGTTAAGTTACTGAAGTAGAAGTAATTGCATTTTTTTGTTTGCATTTTTAAACAGATGTCTCCGTATTATATATCGGTTTAATGGTCGTTTGAAGCTTTAAGTCTTTTTTCTTGCTAAGAACTCATTGTTTGTTTCTTTACTTATACTCAGCATAGAGTAGGGAGACAATGTTAGAAAGAAAACAATTTTGGATCGATTTTTTTTCAATTTAAATTGGGTTACAAACCAATGGATACGGTTAGCAATATTTCTGAAGGCAGATGATAGCGTTGAAGAGGGAGAGCGTGAGATCGGAAGTTGACCATTTGAGATCAGTTGAGAGGAATTATTGACAGTAACCTCTTAATATAAGACTTTTTAATATCACTACATTTCTCAGTTGGATTGAAATATATTTCTCTATGTGGAGCAAACTAAACAAATAAAAAGTTTGATAAGTGGGTGTCTCATGACCGGACCGGTAACCATCGCTGTTTTCAATAGTCATCCTTTCTTGTTCCACACATAACAATTACTCAGTCGGATTGCGTATAGTCTGATACCACCATGGTTTTCAGAATACTCCGGATTTGCCTCAGACAATACTTGTCAACATTAGGAACGAATTCTTCATCGTGATACAACTAATTATAAATAGACTGGCTATTAAGTTCTCCCACATCTGTCACATTCGTTTAACCATTTATCAACAAATTTCAAAATCAAAAGATCTGTCAACAAATAGACATTGCTACTCTTTCGAGAATTGAACAATTTATTTTACACTAGAAAGATATCCGTCTGATTTATCGTAGACAGGTTGCGCGCAGTTGGAGTAACGAATATTTACTGACTGTAAAGCACATAAATGTTGTGAAAAATGCTATGTGCTTAATCCTTACTGATGTATTTGTTTAATATATACGAATTTTGTTGTAGGAAATGAAAGAACTTGCAGATGCAAAAGACAAAAATAATTTTCAAGAAAAATATAGTGCAGCTGACTTCGATTTTAAAATTTATCCCTGTATTTTTAATCGATCTATTTTGCAGTTGTTTGAAGCTATTGATAATATGAATGTAACGCTGCAGAAGAAGTTGGAAATGGCATTGAAGCCAACTCATTTGGTGGGTTTTACCTAATTCGTGTAATTTAGTCATAGAGTGCTGGATTTAAATTTCAGATGTCCTGTTGCCTGCAAAAGTAAATATTGAAATAAAAAGAGGTGTATCAGTTATGACGAGATGATGCATGCGTTCTCAGTTTACTGAGCAATATTGTTGAGTAGGCTAATCGTCGCGTTGATAGTTGAATGGTATAAAAAGTAGAGATTTATTAACAAAATACTAACTGAAAATTTGTCTCAGTAATTCATTTTCTTTCGCAATTTCATAAGGTAAATGAGAAATGGATATTCAGGAAGGTAAGCCAGGAGGTAAATCACAAGTTCTTTTCAGAATGTCGAAGATTTCAGTGATGGATGTGGATTGAAGTTTCGTCTGGTTATTGTTTCTGACAGCTTTGACAACAAAACGACCTTAGCATCGCATCGGTAAGAAATGAACCTTCGATATCTTTGGGTATCAAATGTAATGATCAGAAATAAAATCGTTACACGGTGATTGTTTTCTGTAATTGTTATGGAGAATGTGATTCGTGGAGCGTTAAAATTTTGATGGGTGCTTACGTAGTGATGTCATATTAATTTGCAGGAGATTTCTGTATTAATTTTCCATTTATTTAAGTCGGTCGAGAGTTTGCATTAAACTTAGTTCAATATTTGATGTAATATAGATTTTACAATAATTACAGATTAGTTTATGATGTTTTGAAAGAAGAAATGCGAGCAATACATGCGCTAGAAATCAAAACTTATACACCTGAAAAGTGGAATGCAATAGACGAAAGCGAAAAAAGAAAGACGTAAGTTCGATATAATTTAAAATTACAGCATAATTGTCGGGTTTTTGTAAACGATTTGTAATAGCAACTTTGCTATCTCATTTCAGGATGTACTGAGAGGTGGAAGTGATCAAATTGATATCAATGGTCCTGTTCAATTGGAAGCCTTTTTGCAGTTTGCTAACATTACTCAGTGAAGTTTATTGGGTCGTATATAATACAAGAATTCAATGTTTGGGAAGAAGACCATGTATGACCATAGATTACTGATAAATGGGATGTAATAAACTTTCTACAAATGTTAGTTTATGTTGCTGAGCAGGTGTTATTGTTGCTGGTTTGGTTGAATGTTGTTGTTCATTAAATGTCATTAATTGTCATAAATTATGATGGAGTTTGACAATTTTTAATGATTTCTCTGAAGAATATTGGCATTGTTTTGTGTGAAGTTACTCAACTACTTCTCATGTATCTCATGTATTTAATTTTTTAACATTTTTCATTATCAGTTATCAGTATCTCGGTTTTGATCCAGTGGTTTTGTAATTAGCATTTCAAGCATTATCCAAGATCTATTGTTTAAACATGATCGATACAGAGATAATCCGCGAACTGGTGTACTGATAAAGTTACGTATTGATAGTTAAGTAAATGACTGCTTGAAATGTAAGATTAAAGCGTATAGATATTTTGCGAAGTAATGTGCTGACGTTACTTTTGTTGATTCAGCGAGTATTTTCTTCGGAGTAGTTATGGTAGGTATTTTCAGGATGTTTGTTTATCAGTTGTTGAAATGGACATCCGGTAGTTTTACTGATGAAGATAGAGAACAGCCGGATGAAGAAATTAGTGAAAGACTTGCTACAGAATTCGCTTCCGCTTCCACTTACATACCTATTGCATTTAGTGAAGGTCTAATTTCACGCGAGGATCAGCTATATTTTTATGCTCGATATAAACTTATTACATACGGAAAGGCTGGTTAGTTTTTTTTTCTACATATCATTTATATGATTTGAACTCCAACAGATCGTATTCATCTATAGAGTACAGTATGAGATATATTTATTAAATGGAATATAGGGGAAAATTCAGATATTGTTTTTCATGTGAAGTTTTAAAGCTTTCCAAACTTTTAGTTCTAGGACCTGTGTTCGTCTATATTTTTTTCCTTTCTTAGCCATATATTCTTTTTCGGAGTACTGTGTTATCAATCGTTTAATTCTGATTTTATAAATTAATCCTTAAGGTTTTGACGGCCATCGATATATGACAAGATTTGAAGAAAATATATGATGGGTAGGATTACTTATACCGATGTAAATATATAATTTTATTACATATTTTAATGCAATCAAAACAGATCCTAGTAGGAGACCCGGAAGATGCGATATTATTAGTCGTGAGAAATTCGACGCTTGGTTAGCACTGAGCAACATGTCAACAGCGGAAGCTATGAGACAGTACGTTGCAAGGCTTACTGAACTCAATCTTGGTTGGGATGCAAACCAAATCTATCGTATTCGTTATGGTGTCAGACCGAGTACATTGGCGGATGCTAGATCTACCGAAGTAAGTTTGCTTACAAACTTATCACTTTTGACAAGTAAATTTTGAACAAGTTGAGATTTTATTGCCTTACAAAGTGTTATGATTTCTTGCTATTTTGCAGACAGAATCATCCGATATGAGCTTGCAGCAAATTGAATGGTTTTCTGCCTTAGATGAAGGCAATATAGAGAAGTTAAGAAATCTTCTAGCTGATAACCCAGAGCTTCTAGAGGAAAAAAATGAGAACCAAGTAATTTTATTCACCCATTTCGGTGAAATCAATATTGTCGATTATATCTGATTTCAAATAAGTCTGTGACTTCATCTGTTAAATCAGATTTATCACCTTTCCCTTGCACATCTTTTTTACTCTTTCTGCGATATCACAGACATTACAATTGTCAGATATTGGACAAAAGGAATAGATTTCTCGTTATGGTAAATTAATCACATTGAATTGACCCCACATGTGGTTGATTTTTTTCGGTGCCATTGCCCCATATTTTATGCTTATAACATTTAAGCAGTAAGGTGAGTGAGTAGTTTAATTTGAATAACTGTTCCAGCTAACTGCACTGCACTGGGCTTCTGACCGTGGAAAATTAGAACTTGTTGAATTTCTCGTTAGTGCTGGAGCTGACATTAATATTCAAGATTATGGTGGACAAACACCTCTGCATTATGGTTATTACTTTATTAGTAAAAAAGGGCAGCATATGCGAAGTTTCTTTTGACAACAATTTAACATGTACATCTTGCTCTTTCAAAATAACTCCTTTAAGGATTTATTAGAGGTGTATAATGGTATGAATCATGTTTCTTGTGTGTTACGAGAAAGTTTTTACTATATTCACTTATTAGTTAAAATCTTCCAGTAGTATTAAGTCCTACAATTTCAGCTGTTTCATGTTCCCATCGAGCTGTTACGGATTTTTTGCTCAGGAATGGTGCTGATCTAGCAGTGGCTGACTTTGAAGGGAACTGTCCGTTGGATATCGTCAATGATGCAGCTATTAGGAAAATGTTGGAAGATGCCCTTCCGGAATGAGGGGTAAAATCTTCAAAGAGAAAAACTTATTTGACTGTTGAAATACGGGCTTTTAAAATAGTGGATGCTAGTGAAATTTCTTATATCAAAATTTCTATTTATCGTGGTTGTATTAAAGAATGTCACGCTCTATGTTCCTTGCTTATATGACTATCATGACAATTCCTAGTTGGAGGGATACGTTGACTATAAGCAGGACCTCAGTCTATTTTTAATGTAGTAGAGTTCATGATATTGTAATAAATGAGATAGTATAGTTTGTCGGACCGAACTTTTTTAGATATGCTATTATTAGTTCAAAAAAAATGAATTAAATGGAGTTACAAGGTCTATTATGGAATTATTGTCGAATTAAATGTGAGCTTCAGAACATTTTATTGAATTAAACGTAATCATAACTTCAACTTTTAGCCTTAATTGCTTCTCCAACTTACACTGGATGTTACTATTGCTATATTCTCTGCAAAGTGTGTGTGTGTCACCCTCGTGGTTATTAGAAACGACAGTTTTGATATTATGCGTTTAAGAACCATAGTACAGGGTTGATATCAAAACTCCATGGAAGATCTTGAAAATCATAAGGGGAATGAAAAGTTGCTCGATTTTAATTTTATGGAAAGTTTAAAGACTGCAGAAAAAATGCTTGCGTAATGTTGGAACATCGCTACTCACGAATCCCAAATCCATCGAAAGTTTCTAGAAAATGAGCCGGCTAGAATCGATAAGAGACTGTGCTTCTTCATGGATCTTGCATTTTCCAAGAAATATTAAAAATGTACTGCTAGTCATGCAGTCCTGCCAATATTACAACCAAAAGATGGTGCTGCAAAGCTCCACTGCAGTAATAACCGTGAGTTTGGAATTGGCTGCAAATACTGATTAATTGTAGAGAAGCGTGCTTTAGGAATATCATTTCTAAATGTGTTATATTTTAGTAAAAAAGTAGGAACCTGGTGAACACAAGAAACAATAACAGATAACAGATAGCAACTCATAGCAGATTTAAGATTGATATTCACCTGGTGTAAACCAGTAATGCTAGTAAGTCAATAGCAAACTCCATCAATTTATATTACAACTAATAAGGGATCTTCAGGAAATAATCGGCATTCAAAGATTTTTCATTAGTGAAACAAGAAGCTATATGGATATCCCTGATATTTGCTTCGAAATATAGAAAGCAATAAGCTAAAGAACACAACCACCAATCCGAGACCAACGAATGCCATAACTAAAAATTGAAAATTACTTTAACGCGAACTAATTTAATGAATCTGAACAAAATGTAATTTTTTCTCCGAATTTTCAAGTACTTTAATTAAAATGGTGGCTCACTTCGCCGTCGTCCTGAATCACCTTTACCATCTGCCGCATCATTCATCAAGATGAAACCAGCCGTTATTACAGCGTACAGTATCGCAACCAAATACGTTTCTGCTACGAGCTGTAATTTTATAATAATTTAGTAACAACTGCAAGCTTAGTAGTGCTGACAATTATACACCACAAGAAACATAATTGGACGATTATAAATGCATGTTTTTTAAACAAGACTTACCTTTCCCCTTTCTCTCCACTGATTCATTTTTTCCCTCCTTTTTTGCCCCTCAGTACTAGAAATTTTATCGAAAAGTTACGACGTTAGAGATACTTTTCTCAATTACTCTTCCAGAAATAGTTTAAATACAAAATCACAAAGGAAGCATACCTGATACTGAGTAGAACCATGGATGAAACTTGTTTCACGGTTGTGCGACCTGGTCATAGCAAATGGAGGTCCATGAATATGATTCCACATCTGTCCGCTCATAAACGCAAATACGATACAAAGACAAATTAATGCCCAACTTGTACGATTGTACAGGAAGTCGAGATTATTTCTGCGCATATACAATAACCCTAATATGAGCATTGCCAATAACAAAACAACCGCTGGTGCTGCATAGTTTGGTGGACGAAGAATGCGAATCTAAAAAAAATTGATAAGTTTAAAGAGAATTAATATCGTTATCCCTCAGCAAAATATGTTTAATCACATTACATTTCTTTTCCTCCCCAATACCGGGAGAAATTTCATTAAAAGAATATAACTCTGCAAAGATCTTTCCGATTATTATTTTTCAGAAATAGAAAGAGAAATTTGCATATGCTGAAGAGAATCGAGATTAAATGTTTCGCAATATGTAATTCGCCGCAATCAATAAAAAATAATATATATATATATATATATATATATATATATATATATAATAATAAAAAAATGTCTTATGAATGCAACCTAAAAAACAAACCTGTATATCTGTTCGTTCAAAAACAAATCTGGCCATGCTATCGGCATCAAAACCTTGCCGTTCAAAATCCATTTGATCAGCCTTTTTCTTTGCACTTTTTGATGGAAAATGAAAAAGTACTGGTGCAACATTTAGATTCATTTGCTGGAAGACTTCTGGAGATTCGTCATAATCAACGATTGCAAAGTAAAGAGCTTTCAGTTCTGGATATGCATAACGATACGAGTTAGCTAGTATATAAAATTCATCATATGCGGACCTGAAATGATAAAAGGTTACACGGAATATAGAATGCAGGTATACGTAAGATTTCAAAACATTTTTCCAAAACATCGAACAGAAAACCTTCAAACACTCCAACGATAAAAATCCCACTTGCATATTGCACAGTTGATATTTGGAGAAAGCGCAGTAAACATCACAATCATAGAGTAATTGCGTGGTGCACTTCGAACATATGTCTTCCACCGATCCGCATTTAAATTTATAAGTGGTCTTCTATACATCCATTCCTACAACTAATGAACCAACAATTTTTTGATTCTTAAATATCTTCTTCCTTATTCTCAGAAAAAACGAATGAAGAAAAGCTACCTGCAAGTTTTTGACTTTTTCATCCAGATATACTCCTTTCTGGCTATAAGTCTTTCCCAAGATCGTAAGAAATATTGCCGACTGCATAATTGACACACCAATACTTATGAGCATGATTAAAACAAAAAGAGATCCACCTGTTCTGAAAAACATGCAAGATCTGATGCAAAATCTCTCCTACTCTCAGACCTCTTAAAAATGCTTCACAACATGAACTACGTTGACATACATTGTATTTTACATCATTAGCTTTTACAAAAACCTCATTGCTTCAGTAGCTTTGTTTGAAGTCTGCAATTAAAAACTAAATTCTCAGCTGTGAAAAACTAACAGCGTCGGCTTAGAAGCAGCAAAATGTTAACGTAAAATATACCCAGTTTTAAGCTGAAGAAACAGCACTGCATAAACACAAGCATAACAGTGTGATTTTAACCACTTTATTCCTTCTATTTAAAAAGCAGTACAACAAAAGGCCAAATGATAGGGTTAAAGTCAATAAATATGCATTGTACACTTCTACAAACAATTTATAAATTTAAGAGCCTTACATTGGAAAGTCACATTTTACGTAGTGCAGTTCAAATCTTTGTCGGATTAATGCTCATATAAATAACATCTTCGAAATAATAATAAAAATTGATTTAGTCCTCACTTGGGAAGCCTGTCCATCAGTTTCACTTCAAAATCATATAGACTACCGAGCAGAGGTAATTCGATTCATGCATGTACACTAACAAAAAGAAAACCAAAGAATCCTTTATTGCTTTTTGGTGGTACCAAATCCACCAAATCCCATAGCTGCAGCAATTTCTTCATCAACTTGTACCTCAGGATACTTCCGTTTCTTCTGTTCCAAGCGTTTGGATTTCTTATAATCAGCCATACGTGCCTGAAAGTGCGATGTAAAGTTGCTAAACTTGTGATATTATTAAATGCTCATTGTTTTACATTTCCTAGGAACATCTTCTGTCTGAGTCATAAAAAAAACAGAACTTTAAACAAAGCTGGCTGAAATTCACATACCTCTTCTTCTTTTAAGTCCTCTAGTCTGTCATGCAGATCATCTTCCTTTTTCTGCATTTCTCCTGAAATTTCAAAATTGGCGTTAATTTTTATTCTAGAATCTCACAGAGCTTTCAGAAACATAATATAAATATGATATACCAATTACATGTAAAAACGACCCTTACTTTGAGCTTTTTTAAAAGCAAATCTCTGGCGTACTTCATCCAATGTGCTTCGTTTTATCTTCATGCTCATTCCCATGTTACGTTGATGATTTTTCCCATTAATATGGTCCAAAAAATTGATAGAATCTTTAACGACACAATCGCAAACATCACAATAGTATCCACCGGTTTCAGCTGATGGTGTTGTTTTGTTGATAACCACTGTGCGACCAACCTTCGATTCCAAATCAACCTTAAATCAAAGTTTATTCAATACAACTTTTAGTACAAAAAACCAGTTGGAGCAAGTACGGAACTGTACATGATTGTGTGCAAGCTAAATAATAACGCTTGCTATTGTCTTCTCATTTAAAAAATATTCGAAATGAAAATTAAGTATATTAAATTCTTAACCTTATATTCTCGAGCTTTCAGTAATTCTCGTTTTACTTTCGGTTCGTCCGGGAATCGTGGTAGCTTACGCTTCCCTTTTATCTCTTCATCTCTTTCTGCCAACAATCGTTCTTGTGCTTTCCTCTCATATTCCTCTCGATCCCACTTCCGTCGGTGATCCATACTTGCAGAACTTGTAGGATCATAAATTGACATCTTTGCTAAATTAAAAAAATAAAATTATTTTGTAATCATTTACACGAACGAATATATTATAAGCAAATAATGAAATTTCCTGTAGCTTTAGAGAGGACATATTACTAAACTATCCATATTTTATCGACGAAAAATAATTTACGGTAAATTTTATGCAAATTTATGCATATATACTATTTTTTGAATTACATGAGAGACGTGTCCTCATCATGACGTATGCTACAAGTAATGTGAGATAGTAATCGTTAGATTGGAATTTCCACAAATATTAGGTAACATCGAACATAAATCATTATGAAGCAAGTATGACGTGTCCATTAAGTGAAACGCCGCCCCAGCAGCGTGCTCGTGACACGTGTCAGATGAATAACCCTCACATTTACCGAATGTTTAACTTACAGATTTTTCTGACACCTTTTTCGCTTTTCGGTGTTAGAAAGTAAGATTACTAATTTCGAATCTTTGTCTGCTATTCTTCTGGATAAAATTAGGGCGGGGCTGTTAGAGACAATTAGAGATTGATAAAAGTGGAAAGGACAGTGGTTATAGATGAAAAAGACAGGAAAAAATATCAGACGAAAGTTACTTGTCTTTTGAGCAGTACAGCAAAGATTGATGAAACAAGCATGTTTTTGAGAGAGAGAGAGATATGGTTGAGAATGGTTTTGTTGGTTTAAAAATGATAATTAAATTGAAAAATTGATGGAATAGAATTAATATGAGGGACTAACAGGAGTAGTTGACTGGGAATAAATTACTAATACATAATTTATTGTTTCAATTTCCAAATATTCAACAATAGTTAAAAATTAGTTTTTAATAAGTTCCAATCAAAATATTTTATCATTAGCAATGTGGAAATTTTGTCTCAAATCAAATTCAACTATTATTAACATATAAGTGAAAAACCAAGCATAGGAAAAGTATAAGTAACGAATTATCTTTTTATTTTTTTTCTTCCATCAACTTGAGAAACGTGAAAGCACCTGTATTACCTTAGATACTTCTCTACTACTATCAGTATTGTTTGTTGTAATGTTAGGCATTTCAAATAGCACATCCCTTCTTTTCTCTTCTCTCCTCTCCTCCTCTCTTCAACAACTGCTTCTTCACAGTTTGCAAATGTTAGCTTCTCGAGCTTACGCTGTTCCTTCCTCTCTTATATCTTCATTTTCATATTTTCAACATCATTTTTATTCATTCATTCATTCTATGTTAGCAATGATTATTTCCACGTAAAGTATAGAATATTAAAATATGCAATTTATTGATTTTCTAATACGTTGATTTGGTCAAATCTCAGTGTAATGTATGAATTATTGAATTCTTCGATCAGAGAAGGCCACTTACCGGAATTTGTGTTTTTTGAGAAAGTTTTAAATGCAGAAAAATGCCGATAATAAGTAAGGCAGATCGAAGTCGCGATGAAGCAAATACAGAAATAGAGCATATCGATCGTGGAATACATTCATTCCAGGAAATTTCTCATATATGTTAGTTTATTTATTATCTTTTCGAAATTTTGTTTTGTTATTTTATTTTTATATAAAACATTTTAATTTCTCTCTTGCATTTGCTAAAATAATTGTAGTTTACATAGTGCATTGTATTAATCATTTACTGTACAATATGTTCTTAGTTGATTACTCTAATTATAAAGAAAAATAATTAAATTCACTTTATTTGAGTAATAGCGATTAATATTAACAGTAATGTTTAATTTGCCGATTAAATTGGACTCACTCTGAAAGCATATGCTGCAGACTATTGTTGTTGTGAAGTACATTCTGTCCTCTTAAGTTTTTAACCGCTACACTACCATTTTACTGATCATTTAATCACTGGATAGATTTTGCGGAGATTTTTGGCGGTATGGTAGTGAATTTTTTGCATGATAAAGTAATATTGTTGTTTTGTTTCAGTCAACAATATGGCACTGAGAAGGTTAATTTTAAGTCACAACAAAATTTCGTCGGTACCACCAAATATCGCGGATTTGGTTAATTTGGAGGTGTGTGTATCTTTAGAGATTTTGATTAGTATCAGAGAATAAGCAAACATATATTTTCGTATTATTGGTATACTTTTTTTAGAGTTTGAATTTGTGGAACAATCAAATCGAAGATTTGCCGACATCAATATCGTCGTTGAATAAATTGCGAATTCTTAACTTGGGGTTTGTTTTATTTTTGTTCCGTCATTTTCTTTTATTAACTGGAATTTAGAGGATAATACATCAGACTGCCAAGGACTGTATTTTAAAAAAGACATTGTGTAATGGCAACATGCCGTTGATGCAAATTTGGGTTTTGTTTCCGGAAGAGGAACTGAACTAATATCATCGTTAGGCTGTTTAATTCAGTTTGCGTTCTAATTACGTAAGCGAGAAGTTTACTAGAAATAAATTTTTAGGATGAATCGATTGAACATATTACCAAGAGGTTTCGGATCATTCCAAGCACTGGAAATACTGGACTTAACTTATAATAATTTGAACGAACGTAGTTTACCGGGAAATTTCTTTTTTATGCGTTGGTTCTTTTTGCACTCACATTGTTTATAATTTTGAAATGTCTTACAGTTACCACATGACAGCAGTCATTTCACTCCTTATTGTCAATAATTAATATCGTCATTGATTTTCTGTGATGTTGTTGTGGCGCTGAATACTAAACTTTAAGTTTTGAGGGTGAAGTGGTGATTGAAGATTGGTAAGAGGAACATCGTCTTTTTGATTGGAGATTGGTGAGAAGGAGTCTTTTTGTTTTTTTAGTTGTTTTTTATCTTTATTTTCATGACAGTTTTTTTTATTTTCAGCAACACTACGTGCCTTATATTTGGGTGACAATGATTTCGAATATTTACCCGCTGATATTGAAAATCTTTCAAGTTTGCAAGTTTTGGTGTTACGCGAAAATGATTTACTTGCTTTGCCGAAGGAAATTGGTAAACTTTATCGCTTGAAAGAACTTCATATTCAGGTATTTATATTCATAACATTGAATTAATGTATGCATTGTCAGCAATATAACGTAAAGACAAGGACTTTTGTAAGTGGAAAAATAGAAATTTTCAAGGTTTTATTTTACTTATATACGAAAAATGTGGTGTAGAAAAAGTGTAATGTATTTTATATATTATAATATTTTATAATGTATTTTTTTCAAGGGAAATCGTTTGACTGTTTTGCCACCGGAAATCGCTGGATTGGATCTTGTTGGTCCGAAACGAGTTCTACGACTTGAAAATAATCCTTGGGTACAAGCACTAGCAGAACCGCTAACGAAAGGTGAGTATATTTAATAAAGTCAACTTCAGCGTACCGTCAAATATATCTACAGTAACGTTAATTTAAGCAGTTTATGTTATTACTGAAGCAAATTAAGAAAATACGATTGTAAGGGGAGAAAAGTAAAAAGAACTAGAACATGAGAATTTAATTGTTAGAAGTTTGTCGGGTGAAACATTTCTGTATTAAATATATAAAGTAGTTTTTACAGGCCCACTTGCTTTAATGGAATACCTCCGGTCGGATTCTTATAAATATCAATATGGGCGCCAAGAGTCGGGAACCGGTGTAGCACCACCGAAAGCTCGAAATAAGGATAAAAAGATTAGCAGGCAAAAGGTGAAACAAGGATGTTAAATGTCTTGAGCTTAAACACTTGGCTTTTCGAAATGAAATTACATTACTGCAATTTTTGTATTTAAATTTGTTGAAGAAATAGGCAATGCAACTGTGATATGGTTCTTAAAACGACTCGTGCCATGTAACCGCCAAGATTACACTGCCAAAAGTTGTAGAAAGAAGGACTGAGCTTATTAAATAATAATTTTTGTAGTTTGAAACTTGCAGACATTTTCATACTTCTTCCGATTATTTCTCTTGAAAAAAAAACTGATGTTATTTATCCACATCATTATTTTGCTAACCCACATATGCTTTAATAAAATAAATATTTCGAAATCGATTGTGAACAAACCTTTACTCATTTAACTCTATCCTTCGCAATTAAAAAATATACTTAATAGGAAAATTTTTCTGCAAACTGGTTGTACTGAACTACGAAATATGAAATTTCTCCGATGTTATTAGCAAAAAATAATGCTGGAAAATGTGAGTCCAGAAAATTGATACTTTCATTGAGATTAAAATTGAAAGAAATTTGTTTACAACGACATACACACGAAATGGAAGGGAAAAAAACAAATAGAGTAGTATTTGATGTGATAGAGTTTTGTTAACAATGATCCTAGCACACTCTTCCATTCTTCAGTTTGAGTTTTGATTAAGATTTAATCGACCTACTAGGAAGGATAATTCCTGAAACTTATGAAAATATTTTTCAAGAAAAGGAAGCGTATTGTTTGAGATCACACTTACAGCAATGAAGTCATCTAGCATTTTTAACAGGGACAAAAATGAGTTCGCGTAGTATACTGATGTAAATTAAATTAATAATTTAAGTGTAGAAGATCATGATAATAATGTGATAATGATATTGATAACGTGGCCACTACTCAGATAGGTATCAGCAGTCATATCAGTTATTATTATTATTAATTATTATTATTATTATTATTGTTATTATTATTATTACTATTATTATTATTATTATTTATTATTATTATTACTATTATTGTTATTATCAATCATTATTATTATTATTGCTATTATTATTATTAATCATTATTATTACTATTATATTTTCGTCGTTGTTGTTATTATTGTTCTATCACTTTACTGGTAGTATTTACTCACATTGTTACTGTTGTTGTTGTTGTTGTTGTTGTTGCACGTTCTTGTTGTTTTATTTTGAAACTTTCCAAAATACAACTTGTGTGTGTGTGTGTGTGTGTGTGATAAGGTGATAACTGAAATGATAAGTGATATTTCTCGCAGAAAGTTACATTTTTGTTGTTTGATTTCCCGTACTTCGTGCAACAATTACACATTGTAATGAGAAAGGAAAAAGGAAAAAAAATATTTCACTTTTTCCTTCTTTTTTCTTGCATTGCAAGAATTTCCGTGAGACATTCCGGAATTCTTGCATATCAAATGAATGCAATTTTGTGGAACTGCTCAAGGGAATGGAACTAAATTTACTTGTAAGTAATTAAAGTAAGCAGTTAGCAAAGAAAAAAGGTATGAGAAGAGAGTTGAGGTGAGGATGGAAACGGAAAGGAAGCAGAGAAATTGATTTGAAGACATATAAATATTTCCAAATTTTTGTCGCCATCATCAGTACAAACCAGTCCATTTGTTGATAATTTACTATATAAGGGTATCGTTCAGTATCCCTCTCCCTCTCCCTCTCCCTCTTCCTCCCCATCTCTCTCTCCCTCAATGAAAATAACTTATTTGACAGTTGCAAAAAACGGAAATTTCTTTCAGTTACTTATCTGCAAATTTTATATACTAATTTTTTCAAGTTTTATAAAAATTGAAATTAGTAAACAAATAGACATATATCATGCATTATATTTAATGGTTGGTAATGTGTATCTCTCGGTAAGAAGGTGTGCGTAGATTATGCGTGCGTGTATATGTATATATGTGTACGTCGATAAGCTCTGATATATGTACATGTATATATATATATATGCCTGCACATACACACACACACACACACACACACACACATACACACACACACATATGTATGAGTAGGTGGAGGCGAAAATTTGATTCTCTCATCTTATTGAGGGATCGGATCGGACGCAGAAGTGGGAGTTGACTGAATATTTGGTGGTATATCACATCGTTGAGGCCATTCCCTGATATTGCAGCAGTTGCAACAGCCCTCAACGACACAAATGGTTCGTTTGCTTTCTTCTTCGAGCCTATCAGTCTAATTTATCCTAAGCCTCATTTAGACACCTCTCTCTCTCTCTCTTTCTCTCCATCTATCTATCCATAAAATATATGCATTACTTATTTAAGTTTTCAATTCCTTTCATAAATTCTTTTTTTAATGGAAGAGAAGTATAAAATTACTAGTTGTTTATGTTCTCGAAGAAAATAATAAAATGAAATTTATTAGACGTTATAAGAGAAGTGGGTAGAGAGGAGAAAGGAATAGAAAGAAAGAATGGACTAAAATATATCTTAGAAAGTGTATTAAATTGAAATTATAAAATTTATTGATTAGTTGTACTAGCCGCTTTATTGTTGTTACTATGGGAACTTTATGATACTCCGTGATGAGTCATCCTATTGTATTTGTGGTTGTTTACAAATAAAATATGCTTAGGAAAGAGAGAAGAAAGAGAAAATAAATTAAAGATAAAATTAATTATTTTAATTGAAAATTTTTATGACTAAAAATTAATTTCTTTTTTTCTTTTCCTCTTTCTTTCAGCGTGAAGTAATTTCAATACATATTGGCCAAGCTGGTGTTCAAATTGGTAATGCCTGTTGGGAGTTGTATTGCTTGGAACATGGCATTCAGGTTGACGCTTCTCTTCTTTCCAACAGTTTTAGCAGTACTGATAAATTACTTAAATATAAAATTATTTTTCAAGAAAGAAACAGTAAAACAAATAGATTGGATGGAAATAATTTTTATTAAAATTAGCCTGATGGACAAATGCCATCGGATAAAAGCGTTGGTAGCGGTGATGATTCGTTTACAACATTCTTTTCGGAAACCGGATTGGGTAGACATGTTCCACGTGCGGTTATGATCGATTTAGAACCAACCGTTATCGGTTTGTTTTCAATCATTTCTCCCTCTTCCTGATTATTTATGAAAAATCAAATAAATGAAATTAAAATTCATTAATGAATTAATTGCACCCATCACTACATGTAATTTTATTTATCAAATATTAATGAGTGCATTAAATGTTTTAAATTCATTAAATGCGAAATAATTATAATGCTAAACAAACCTACATATCGAATATTTCTTCCATTGCACCTTAATTCTCATCAAAATTCTTCCTCTCCTCATCATCAATGCGACAATTTTAAAAAATAAAAAAAATTTTTAATGGACTATTTTAACCGCAATTAAATGTGGTATTCCTCATTCCTTCCTTCCCTTCCCTTCCCTTCCATTCTCCTCTTCTAATGATATTTCCAATCGAATTATTTCTATTGAAATTCATTGCCATGGTAGCACTTTTATCTGTACTCCTCATCCCCTTCTTTCCTCTTTTTCTCCCTCTGTCCTTCTCTCCCTCTCCTTCTCATTATTATTTATTGTTATTATTATTAAATATATTTTATTCGAAAGGATTGAGAATTGAAATTTATAAAGTTGTCCAATGACGAATGTGCTAGTTTAAACGAAAAATATTATGCATATATTTAATCCATAGAATTAGGACGTATGAGAATAAGTTTTTTATGAATTTGTTACAATTTTTCCTTTTTTCTAAAAAAACGCCACAACTCGTCTGGTTGTTAGAACTTTTTCTTTACTATTTCTACCTCTCATATTTTGAATGTAAAAAATGCTATTAAAATTTTTTCTTTTTTCTTTAATTGCAGTAGTTCTCTTTTGTACAAAAACTTTTCTGTCAAATTTTTTATTGTTAAATTTGAAACATTTTGTTTTTTCATAAAATATTTTGAATTTATTTATTTTTTTATTCGAAAAATTAATTCAATTTGAATTTCTCAATGCAAAATTGTTGGAATGAAATTTCTGCAGCTAATAAGTAAGTAAATGAAATTTATGGATTTCAATTTTTTTGTCTTTTTAGAATGAAATTGCAGCTATTATTGTCATCGCTTCATCCCTCACTGTAAACAATTTTTTAAAAAAAAGTTGATTTTTTTTAATTCATTAGAAGAAGAAAGTATATTGAATTTGAGAGAGCATTTAGGACTAATGAGAAAAAAGGAATTTTCTTACTGCACAGGTGTCTATAGGTGGGCATCCCTTAGGAACTTTTGCCTGAATTTTATTCAAAATTCGTAGCAACAAAGAAGCGCAAACTAAATTTAATAATAGAAATTGTCGAAAATGAATATTTAAAAAAAGTATCGGATTTTTAAATTATTAATTCATCAATTGTTTATAGCGGATGGGTTTAAACTTTTCACTAAAATTAATTTTTGTTTTATTTTATTGCAATCTGAATTAATGCCTCAATGATTTCATTGTTGGAAGAAGAAATCGGAGTGCCAGCAATTAAAATTGAAATTTGAGGAATTAAAATAAAAAATGAATATTTCATAAGTTTGAAAGGAAAAGAAGAGAAAGGGAAAGAATGTAATAATTCCTGGTGACCATGAATTTCTTTTTCCTTTTTTGGGAAGAAATTTTACAATTAAAAAAAAAATTCTAACGGAAAAAAAATTATATCTATTGAAGATATGAAAAAATAATTTATTTGGTGAAAAAATCGCAATTTTTTCTTCAATCAATAGCACTAACGTGTATGACGTGAAATGAATTGAGGTAAATGGCACTAAACAAATTATCATATTTATTTACAAATCGATTTTTGTTTTTTTTCTTGTTCCTATCAAAATTTTATTTACTTCTTCAAAAGAAAACAAAGTTTGTAAGATGAAATTAAATGTCCTAATTAATTCCAATGTATGCAGTGGAACAGGTAAAATCAGTGTAATAATAGTGAAATTTGCAATTCTTTTTTTGCATTTCTTTAAATAATAGTGAAACAAATTATATGTTTTTGCAAATTTTAAATGAATTTTATTATTTATTCAATTTTTAGATGAAATTCGAACTGGAACTTATCGTTCACTGTTTCATCCCGAACAACTAATTACCGGTAAAGAGGATGCAGCAAATAATTATGCTCGTGGACATTATACAATTGGCAAAGAGATTATCGATCTTACGTTGGATCGAATTCGACGCTTATCCGAAAATTGTACAGGATTACAAGGTTTAAAAGCGATTTTTTTTCTTCCTTTATTATTTCAATGTTTTGAAATTTAATCATATATTTAAATTAACTTATTGTTTTTTAGTATTTTTTTCAAAAAAAAATTTGATTCATTTTCATACATTTAGGCTTTTTGGTTTTTCATTCATTTGGTGGCGGTACTGGTTCCGGTTTTACTTCATTACTTATGGAACGTTTATCAGTTGATTATGGTAAAAAAGCTAAATTGGAATTTAGCGTTTATCCTGCGCCACAAGTATACTTGCAGTTTTTTTTTTCATTAGTTCAAAAATATGAAAAGATGAATGACTTTTTTTTGTTGAAACAATCATTATTGCAATATAAATATATTTTATGATAACTTTATTTGTTGAAATATTTTAATTTCAAATTTTTTGCTTTAAATTTGTGAATTTTGATATTTTTAATTAAAAAAAACATTTTTTATTGTGTTTTTTATTTGTTTACCCACCATTGACTACAATTTAATTTGTAGGTTTCAACAGCAGTTGTTGAACCGTACAATTCAATCCTAACAACACACACCACCTTGGAACATTCTGATTGCTCCTTCATGGTCGATAATGAGGCCATTTATGATATTTGTCGCAGGTAAATTAATTCTTCATTTCACAAAAAAAGCCTTATTAAAAGGTTACTACTCATCAGAGAGTACCCGATCTTTATCACTGATAAATTTTATTGTAAATTATAGCTTTTTATCAGATAATAGATAGAATTTCATTTAGATTTAATTTAACTGATTTGAAATTTTTGCAGAAATCTTGACATCGAACGTCCATCCTACACAAATTTAAATCGTTTAATCGGACAAATTGTCTCATCAATTACTGCATCACTACGTTTTGATGGCGCTTTGAATGTTGACCTTACTGAATTTCAGGTTATTCATCTTCTAATTTTGCATAAAATTTGAATGATTGGAAAAAAATGTCATAAATCCTTTTCTTTCTTCATGAAAATACTTTTATTTGAAATAAAAAAGGAAGCGATTGATACGTTATTACTTTAGACCAATCTTGTTCCATATCCACGAATACATTTCCCTCTCGCAACATTTGCGCCGGTTATTTCTGCTGAAAAAGCTTATCATGAACAATTATCAGTATCAGAAATTACCAACATGTGCTTTGAACCGCACAATCAAATGGTTAAGGTAAAAATTTCCTCAATTTTGAATTTCCCAAATTACTCAGTGTTTAAAGCTTAATCATACAAAAATAACATTGAATTTAAGTGATATTAGTCTAAACTGTCATCACTCATAGTTTTAGTGCGATCCACGACATGGGAAATATATGGCGGTATGCTTGTTATTCCGTGGCGATGTTGTACCAAAAGATGTCAATGCAGCGATAGCAACAATTAAAACGAAACGTAGCATACAGTTCGTTGATTGGTGTCCAACAGGTTTTAAGGTTGGAATTAATTATCAGCCACCAACTGTTGTTCCTGGCGGTGATCTTGCTAAGGTAATGATATATTCCTTTTCCAAATTCTCACATTCTTTTCTTTCATAAAACAACACCATTAAATTTATATAAAATATATAAGTGTATTTTAACCCTTATAAAGACATGTAATAGTAATTAATAATAATAATAAAATAAATTGGTGATAATGATTATTGGTTTTAAATGAAACAATTAACAAATATATAATTACATTTTATAATAATCAATGGTAATTATCGTCATAATTAAGGTACCACGGGCAGTATGCATGCTATCGAATACAACGGCAATAGCGGAAGCCTGGGCAAGACTTGATCACAAGTTCGATTTAATGTACGCCAAAAGAGCTTTTGTACATTGGTACGTTGGCGAGGGAATGGAAGAGGGTGAATTCTCGGAAGCGCGTGAAGATCTTGCTGCTTTAGAAAAAGATTACGAAGAGGTATGATGTTGATTAAAATTAAAATTTATATTTAACATAATTGTTTACTGTCATTCTTATTTACTAATGTAACCAACCACTTTAGTTATTATCATATTTTTAGTTAAGTAACTAAGATAACGATAATGTAAGTGAAATCGTACAATTTTGTAAATTCTCAATATGATAGTTGTATACGTTTAAATAACACGCAATGATTGGTGAAGGTTATGGGTCAATAAATGTTTAGGTTGGCGTTGATTCAATGGAAGATGCAGGAGAAGAAGGAGATGAGTATTAGCAAGGAAACTAAACTGTTCGATGGAAATGAAAGAGAATGCTTCCTTCCTGCCATGACTTACATTTATACACTCTCGTGCTATATTGCTATAACTGCTAATTTGTTAATTAATAATTTGCTATTGCTGGTGGAAGAGCAATCAGTCGGATTATTTCATCAATTTTCAAATGACTTTTATAATTTCTTTTGCTTTTACTAATCATTTGCATATTTACACATTCCTCTTTCCGAATTTTTCCTGCTATTCTCTCAAATTCTTAATTCTTCCTTTTTTTCCGTAAAGTTATCTAAGAATGTACTGCAAAATAAAAGATAAGTTGTTGCAAAACTGTACGCAATTTTTTTTTAGAGAATCCAATGATAATAATATTCTTTTATGAAAATTAGCAACATTTTTTTTCAATAACTGAGGGAAGAGGCATTTTTAGATGGCTTACGATACATTGCAAAAAATGAAAGATATTAATTCACTCGTTCCATTTTATTTCCATTTTAATCAAAATTCAATTATTATCGTTTTGCAGTTGGTAATGCAATGCTTGTGCTTTTGACAATTATCAGTGATTATGAACTAATTGTCTGTGTAATAAAATACTTCACTATTTTGTATTCAAAACTAGCAAATGATGAAAACAAAAAGGGAACGAACCTATTAAAGAATGGAATAAGAAGGGAATTAATGAAATTTGTGGTATTATTTGAAGAGCTAAAAAAATGGTAATTGAAAAATATTTCATTTATTTGAGAGCGAAGAGATAAATGGATGTCTGATTCGTTCAACTGAAAAAATATAAAGTACAGCAATTTATTATCAAACATTCCGAGTATTACATTATATTAAAATCGACAGCCATCATCACTGCTACATTAATAATTTAGGATGAATTATTAGTTTGGTAAATTTCGTATTACACGGTGATTTTCGCTTTAATTATCCTCCAAAATTAAATCAGAAAACCAAATTTTCCTAGCAAAGCTATCTATCGATCAGGTAGTATGTGGAACGCAGAGGAAGACGAGATTATCATAAATAAACGAAGCAACCTTTCCCAGTCTGAAAGGCCTAGCAAAAATGTAAAACGAATGCTTAATACAATAAGAACTAAAAGGCCATTCATTTGTACAACATGTGAATTCAACAAACTGTTAATTTAGCTCATTACCTTGTTGAAAGAAGGAATGGATTGTTTACAGCAGTCATTAACAGTTTCTTGAAGATCAGTCTATCACATCTCAAATCAATTATTTTAATTCAAGATTGATTTAATTAATTATTTTTAATTACAAACAATTGTTGAACTAATTATATTAATTCAATTAATAAGAGCTGTTAACAATAATTCATAAAATAGTAGACGAGCTCCTTGCGTAATTATTTACACTCGTTCAGCTAACCAAATAGCTCCTTTGCAACCAGTCTGAATCAACCATTTCAGTGGCTTATACTGTGATGCCTAAAAAATATTTCCTTACCTTTTTGCAAAAAAACCAATAATCGTTTCAATGTTTTCCTATTTCTTTCCTTTTTTTTTCTTTCCTTTGTCAAGAAGAAACACTTTCAAAAATCTTTTCCAAATTCAATACAAAAAACTCTTTAAATTAAAAAAAAAATTGATTCCTTACTACTATTTTTTTTGAATATTCTTTCCTTCAATAAATTTTTTTCAAAACAGACCGTAGCAAAATTTTATTATTCCATATATGAAGTATTATAAGAAATTACTTGCCTTTAAACCGTCATTTTGAACTCCAATATCATAGTGATGCAACTCATCGTCACGTAGTTTTGTCAAAATCTACAATATTTATATGAAATTTTCAAATTCTAAAATTTCATTTTCTCTCTGAATTTTTTTTTCTTGTAATCAATTCAATTAGGAATAAGAAAAACAGTATTGTAAAATGAATTTTGCTAAGGTTAGAGATAGGAAAGTAGATTCTCAGACATGCAAAATACTACACATCTCGAACTTCCCCCATACAATTCAAATCAATCAAACCACTGCAACAGTATTAGCAAGAAGATTTATGAGAAATAAATAACCTTTAGCAGGTCAGCATGATCCGTGGGATCATCATCAAGCAGTTCCATCAACTGCTGATTGTAATGTTCACCAATTAGCTCTTCCACAGCTGTTGTACAAGCCATTGCAGTTTCTTTCCCGCAAAGAGCTGTTCCGACACCTTGAAGAAACTTTTTCTCTTTTGCAAGAATCTTTTTGCAACTTTTAAACAAAGAAAGAGTAATGAGTTGAAAATTCAGAACGAAAAATTAGATTTACTGAAGAAATGAAAAAATGAAAAGAAAGAAAGAATTCTATTCAAACAGGAAAAAGAAAATAATAAATTTGTTAAGTATGACAGACAGAAGGATAAAGTCCTAATTTCGGAATCATACCTTTACTTTTCAGTTTTAGATAAAAAGTCTTAAAGATATTATATACTGTTAGTGATTCAAATCATGCCATTCAATGCTTTCATTTTTATTTCTTTCTAAAAATATTTTACTATTAAATTCTCTCTCCGTGCAAAAGAAATTCTGAAAGTTTAGGTTTGAAATATCGGATATGCAGCAAAAGTACTGACATATTTATTAATAATAATAGTAATGATGTGCTTGCTTTGCAATATTACCCTAAACACAAACTGGAGGCACAAATAAGCAATATATTACATAGCATTCCACTTGTTCAAGATTTTTAATCAAATTTCATCATTCGCAACAGCGCTATCAGCATGTCTACTCTATATGTGCATCAATTGTGAAGACATAAACCCAAAAGAATAAAATTTTTCCCTCAAATTAAAGTTAAAAAGAAATGTAATCAAGTTTTTTTAAAAAAACTTAAAAAAAGAGTCAAACTTTTTTTTTTGTTTAAGAAGCAAGACATTTTAGCTTTCCAAATTTAATTGGTTATCGAAAGATAAACAGCAAAGAGTAATATGCTTTAATCAAAAAAGAAAAGTACTAGTTCATATATAATTTTGAGAACACTATTACTTATAAAATTGCTATAATTAACAAAAAAGACACCGATTGGAATTTTATTAAGGTCAGTGCATAATTGAGAATAAGAGATAACCAAATTTACGGAGAGAAATGGTCCATTTTGAAGCACGATTGACTGAATACACATATTAAGATTTTAAATTTAAATTATAGAAAGTATCATTTAGTTCTATTTTGAGCATAAATCAATACTTTCAATCGCTTTCCATTTCGCTAATTTTTTAAATAATTTAACTTAAAAGAAGAGAAATGAACCTAAAGCATAAGCAGCAATGCTTAAAAATGGAGCTAAAATTGTTGGTTGTATATTATGTTTCGCGCATAATCGCTCCATTATATCAAGATGTTCCTTTTCTTGTGCTTGCATTTCTTCAATTACAGGTCTGGATGGATGTTCGCCTGTAAATCATACAAAACTAATTGTTCATTTTACTACTTTAAATAAATGCACTTTTAAAAGAATATTTGAAAACTTAAAAAAACAATTTGACCCACTCAATAATTACCCCAAAAAAAGGAATATAAACTTGTGATTAATTTCTATTAATTTTTTTGAATGAACAGAAAGCACGTATGTAACGCTTCTCTTAATTATCTGTATATTCGACAGAACGAAATATATATTTCATACAATAAACTATGATTGTCATAAATCATTGATCGTTTGAAATGATATCTTTAATATACAATTGTCAATGCAACGAATGATAATAAAATGATTAAGGAACTGATTGACTGACTCGCTGATTTATGATACGTAAAAATAAAATGCTATTTGTTTCGAAAAAAAGATAGTAACCAGGAAAGTTACCTGATATGACGGCTTTTTGTCCATCATAAATACGTAGAGCAGCTAATTCACCAATATGATCAACGCGTAAAATTTTTGTTAGCAATTCTCTTCTGCCTAGTTTGTGCACAAAACGCACCGATATTTTATACATTGAGCTGGAAATCGTTGGAAAGAACTAAATTAATCAGTTTAATTAGCAAAATTTTAATTGTTTCATTTTCTTTTATTTTTAAATAAAAATTCAAGTACCTAAAAAGTAAATTTGACCAATTTTATTTTCCAGCGTAGATTAATATCAGACCAATAAACATCAAAACTGCATGCATAAAAATTTTTGTAGGTATTTATATTTGAGATACACCTTTGAAGATTTAATTACAATAAAAGCAAATAATTTTTATTACTATAACGAGAAGTCTGTCTCTTAAAAACTTATCACATACAGTGGACAAAATATGAAGCATGATAGAAGCTAAAAAAAGTGTAATGTAAAATGATTTCATAAATTCATTACAAACAAGCAATAAATTGATAATGCACCCACCACTATCTCGTTGTTATAAATTCCAATTATTCCTTATAATTTTTATTACTTCCAATCAGTTCGCACGATTTATTCATTTTTTGACAACCCAATTAAAAATCATTGAATAAAAAACTTCGTTACTTCCTTCTTATAGATTCGATATATGGCTTGAAAAAATATAATTTCCCAGTTTCATAATCAATTTCCCGAAAAAAAATTATAAATATAAATTTGAAATTTTTTAAAAATATTCAGCAGCCACACACCAGACCAATTAATGAGATGTATGATAAACATCATGTGAATGGCCATGACATTCGTTGGGATTATTATGTTCATGATCATGAAAGTGAGAATGCGAATGAAAAGATGATTCTTCGAATTGATTTAATGAAATAGGAGAACGAAATTGTGGAGGTCGCACCGGATCGTATGGTGCTGAATGCGTCTTACATGTTGCTTGCCAATTTGTTGTTATTACATCCTTGACAATCTGAAAAATTTTCTGCTTAACTGTTATCAAATATTTTCGCTTTTTCCTGAAGCTTTAGATCTACATGGCTATTTAACAGATCTTTAAATCATAACCTCTCATCAAAATATTGTGTCGAACTTTTACAAAAAATTTGATGAAAATTTTATTTTTCCGATTATCCGACCACTGTTTATAATAGTAACATAAGTTATTTCCTTTATAAAGCTTAACAAAAATTTTAAATTCAATATAAATTTGAATTAAATCATATATACATTCAAATAAAAATCGTTATTTTTACCTGCACTGTTAATATAGAAATAACAGCAGAAAGTTTTTCGGTAACCAATACTAGCACCAACTGTTCATCAGCATCTCGGCGTATGCGAACATCCACCGTACCAGCCATTGTTGTGAAGTCTAACTGCCAAAAATGGGCTAGCCGTAATTCTAGAACTCCATCTATTGTCGATGCTTCTGATATACATCTAAATCAATGATTATAAAACTTATATGGAAGAATATAATTGGCAAGGAGAGATAAAGAAAACCAGAACAGCATAATTTTCTTTTTGATGGAATTTCAATAAATAAATGTTCTAAAAATCAAGAAATTAATTTACAAATTGAAAATTACAGATCAAATCCAGTATATCTCCTAAGGATAAAGATGTGCATCAATTTTCTAGTTTTTTCGAAAACACACCGTAACGATTTACATTATACGTTGAAAATAAACCTCACTAAGGAGAACTCGATTTTTAGTTGTAACACCGATAAATTCACCAAATGAAAGTAATTTATAACTAACCTACGAAATACATAGATTTAAAATTCTAAATATCACATTAAGCACACTGTTACTTCATTATTTACTTACCTATCTAACTGGTTGTGTATATGCGGTGGAGTGGTTTGCAATAATATTCGACCAGTATATTTTGATAGTGGCCACATTGTAAGAAATATGCAAACTGAAAGTACTAACGTAGCAACCGCATCAATCCACCACAAATTCGATATAAACCTTCAAAAAGAGAATGATACAGTTTTCAGAACAGATTGCTTAATTCTATATCTGATCATGAACCGAAGGTTTTTCATCGATGGGGAATAGAAAGAAAATCAACAGTGAAGCGCATCAGAAAAAAGATGTAAAAACATTTTGTTTCAGACTCACTTCAACTACGAAACAATTCATAAAATTACGTGAAATATAGGGTGAAATTCCTTACCAATGTGTAATTACACATGCTACAGTTGTTAAGAGAGCCAAAAGTGATAGAGCATTCAGTCTGGGCAATAAAATCACACTAAGACCAGGCAAAATATAACATATCGCATGAGAAATATCAGCAAAATGTTCATGAAAATAATAACATTATTGCTGTTTTTTTGAAAGAAAAAAATTCAACCAATTTTGAACTTATCTTTCCATCGAGACGAAATTACATCTACTTTTTCTTCTGCCTCTACCCTTTCCCTTCTCTTCTGAGCGGAAGGCGAAGATTTTCAATTACTTAAGGGAATGTATTCAAACCATCAAAGAAAGCAGCAAAACCTTAGTGGCCAAAGATCGAAAAAACATTCTAAACGGTATGCAGAAATGCTAGAAGCTTACTTGCAATGAAGAACTACTAGATGCAGTAAGTACATGCTGTATTGGCTGATTTTTGACACCATAAGCAGCAATTTCTAATGAAACGGATGCTGCAATAGCACCAAAAATATATAAACCGTTTGGATGAAGATGATGATCATTCTCCAGGATATGTTCCATACTTTTTTTAATCAAAAATATTGCTGCCAAAGTTGCAAGTACCTGAAGATTCGAATTCGATATTTAAAAAGAAAAAGAAGTCAAAATTTAAATCAAAGAATTTTATATTTTCTGGATTCGTTGACACATCAATAATTACTTATAACTGTTGTGTTCATTAGGTTCTTTTCTAACCAGTATTATTTACAAAAATTAATAACCAATATAAAACGAATTCCTTCACATAATTCTTTTTTACAGAAAAAAGTTTTATATATATAGTTGATAAAATTCGAATTAACACTGAAGCAGCTATATTTATAGTCTTTTGCAATATTAGAAAAAATGTTTAAATCAAGTAAACAAGGAAAATAAACACTAACGGTTGTAGCAAAGACGGCAAGAACAGGTGCTCGCGCAAAGCCATATGTATAATTAACCGATGGCTTCTGTGTTACTGATAATGAAATAACCGTTGATACCAACGAGAAGAACGAAAATACTGAAAGCCATGCTGCTGCTGTTAGGATCAGTGATCTGGTAATTGAAACACTACCAACAAGGAACAATATACATAGGCCACAGATGATAGCTCCAATACAAGCCTGCCGTATGTTTGAATCAGACCATTTTATCACGATTCCTACCATAACTAGGAATGCTACAATGTTGTATTATTTATAATATTTAATAACAACATCTTTATTTATGGTAAAACACGGAATAATAAGTTCATATCAAATTAAACTTAATTAAAAGAAGTTACTTTAAATGAATTATAAGTTCTAATTCGAGCTAACAATTTTCAATACAGGCAAATGATCGTGATCTTTTTCAGTCGAAACTTCATCAGCTTCAAACACTCAGGCATCCAATAAGTAATAACCGGATAATTTTTTCTTACTTCATATAACCACTTAAAAATGTAAAATTTATTAACTTCTGCCAATTCGTTCCTAACTCACGCATTTAACATCACCGTTTTACAATAACCAACAAATACCTTAAACTTAATATTTCTCCACAATCTTTAATAATTTTCCATTGTCTCTTTTGTCTGAAAAAAAATATTAGGTGTCCAAGGAAGTAATGGCCACTGACCAGTGGTAAATAATCGCTGGACTTATCATTTGCTTTCACTAATTCTCGTGTCGAACCCGTTTACGGTGATATTTGGCAGGCAGTTTTATTGATAATCTCAACAATGCAACTAAATTTATATGGAATCACGTTTTTACACATTCTGTCATCAAGTTATGAGTGGTGAGAGAAAGTTACAAAGCAGAAAAACGGAAAAAAAGATGAGAGGAAGCATTTTTCATCTTCTTCAACTCTTTCTAAATCTCCAAACAATGGGATTATACTTAATTCAAACTGTAAAACAAATATAGAAAATGTGACACGTGAGGTAATGGCAACATTAATGACTAGCGAACTGCTAAAGTGAGATCATCCACTGATAAAAACTCCGTGATAACTGACATTAATGACAACAACAATACGTTTAAACAACTGCAGTACTTTAAAGCAAAGTGTAACTTTGAAAAACCTATAGAAGACATCAGAAAACTCTCTAAATGGTTTGTGGGATATTTTGAGAATTTCAAAAGTCGTTATTTGCATTTGTAAGGGAAATATCCGGTGACGCATCACCAAGAATATCTTCGGCACCAAATACTTCGTTGCAAATATCAGGTGAATCAGAAACTACCGAATCATTTGACGTCACGTTATTGCTATCAGCAACCATTTCAAGCCATTGTAAATTATGCCAACGGAAGCGCTCAACATTCATTTTACGAGCCCATTCTTCACTGCGTTCCTAAAAAGTACCACATATCGGTGAATAATAGAAATTAGAGTTATAATGCTTCGATACATTTATTTTACTTATGTTTAGACATACTTGTCAAATTATTTTATATCATTTAAATACCTCACTCAATAAACTTATTCTGCATTAACTATTTTAATTATTTAACATATGAGAACCCACAGCAATGATAGAAAGCGCGCGATCACATACTGCACGAATAGGTACGTTTTTATCATGCATTAAATCGATCAGATAGGCACCAACTTGTGCACTTCCACCCATAACACTTTCGCTGAGTTCCTCATGTGTTATTATAGCATAAAAGACGTATACCACTTGTATAACCATTTCATCATCTTCCTGTTGAACTGAAATTGAAAAATTCCGTTGAAAAGGATATGACGCGAAAGAAAAATTAATGTTGTATATGCTTCAAAATCATTTTGTAAACTAGAAAGAAACATGCGATCACTAAATATTATATTTAAATTGTTTCCATTGAAAAATAAACTGTCTTCAAACAAGAATTATTTGTTGTGATAAGAATATTAGTACCTGTCAACAATTCAACCAGATGATCCGTGAGTGGCACTATTAAACGAGCCGCATTTAATTGTCGAGCCATTGTTCCGCACAGAACAACTACCTAAAATAAGAATAATTAATGTATTCAAAATTCCTCTTCTATTTTTAATCAACCATATACTTTTCTTCTTATTCTCTTCCATATGTTAGAAATTTTATATCCATCCAAACCTGCAACAGATGATCCACATGTAACTGATCCGTTATATGTCCTTTCAGATTATCCTCAATCCATGGAATAAGTGAAACTTGCTCAGCTAACGATGCCCAGTCAACATTAGTCAATTGATTGACAATACCCAAACATTCCAAGGCAAATAAATCAAGTTCTTCCACGCGTTTTTTGCCTACCACAATTTCGAGCAAAGGAATAGCCCATTTCTGCAAATGATTGTTTGACAGAAACAATTGTTACGGATTACTAGAAAAAAAAAATGTAGCTAGAAGCTAAAAGGCTTGAAAAATTCCAACTTCCTGAAAATTCATCTTTTCCAATAAAGTAATATACTACTTAAACAAATCGCCCAACAAGTGCTTTGATTGCAGCAATTTTTATTTACCGAAAACGCTGCTTGTGTGGGACCACTATGAACTGCGACATTTCGCACTATTTTCAATAGCAATTGGTCTTTTTGATTTAAAGCCGCTTCGATTAACAAATTAAGTCCTTCACCATCGGCACCGCAAAGTAATTGAGCATTACGTTTCTCCAGTGCTATATTGATCAGAATTGCTTTCACTATATCCGAACTACCATTATTAAACAACATGCGCATCAACTAAAATGTAAAAAAGAATTGATGAAACATAGCAACCGAATTGTTGCGGACATAAAATTTGATAAACTAGACTGGACATGTATATAATTACTAACCTAATTGTTTTTTTTGTACAACGTTACTATTCTGAACTTGATATCTGAAAATTCAACTACGTAAGTTAGCTTATCTTATAATCACTCTTCCTACGACTTCAACTTGGACAAATTTACAAAGAGTTAACTTATTTTTCCTCAAACGATTTCATCATAATGAATATCAACTATTTCACAAAGTTATTTGGTAACTAAAATACTTTTAATACAATAGAATTATCTAAATAGACTCACATTTTGTAAAGTGTCTGTATAAGTAATCATTGCTTTAGCATCATCATTGATGCTTAATTGATAGAGCAGTTTCAAGGCGCTTTCGTCTTCGGAAAATGCAAAATCATCAAATTAAATGAATGGAATTTAAAAGTTTCCAGCAATTCATTTCTTTGCTCATCGACATAAGCTCGTTTACTCATCTTCATTAAATCATTGGTTTCTTATCTCTCAGACCCAATATATATTTCCGATGCTATCTCAAAAATTCTAAAATTCTGTGCAACAAAAATAGAAATTCCTACATGGAAATTCATTTGTTTTGAAGAAAATTACCATTAATTAGCGGTGCTACGTGAGAAATAAAGCCAGCAGAAACCATTTGATCACGAAGAGATGGTATAAATGACAAATTGAATAGCAATTGAATAGCTCTGTGTCGTAGAATTGTGTTTTTTATGGGAAATAATGAAGATATACTTTCTACTACACGACCGTTTATCTGTAACTTTTATTAAAGCAAGCAATTAAGAAAAAAATTTTAGAAGGCCGAAAATAAGAAAAGAGAGAAAAAAGTCATTTCATAAAGAATTTAGTGCATTCAGGTTTCAGCATGTCTATTATTCATAAACATGTACTTTGACTTTATAAATACATACCATAGCTTCTTTATTTTCATTATAGATGCTTAATTTAAGCAAAAAATTAGTGGCACATAAAAGCAACGATAAAACAGCATCGTGATCTTGTATACATTTCAACAACAATGGAACTATCCGCCGATTCACCATTTTCATCTCAACTTTAATATCTTCAGCCAAATTCAGCAACAAATTCAAACAAGCTGCAAAATAATTTTGTGCCCTTTTTTGCAATTTTCAATACTTACCTTCCTTAACAAGGTAAAGAGTTCCTTTATTTTACAATAAAATTCAAAAACTTTCCCGGTCCTTTCAAGAAAATTCAAAAACTGACCAGCAATTAGTTGTTGCTGTTTGCGAACTGCAAGATTAAGACGACGTGTGGTACATTCATCACTGTGACACGCCTCTTCTTTCCATGCTTCCCAACGTTTCAAGCCATAATCAATAATTTGCATCGACAGAGAACCAATCTAGAACTGGGAAAGTACCGTGCAGCAAAATTGTAATTGTAAAAGTTTTGCGGATTTTGATTAAAAATACACAATGTTTTTTACATCTATTAGACATAAAAATTGTTGAAAAAAGAATTAAATCCTTTTATGAATGTAATATGCCTTCGAATATACAATGAAAATTAATAAAGCAAACTTTATGGTGGGCCAGCAATTGATGAAAGTTGGTATAAATGGAAAAATTATAAAGCATTGTAATGATATTAGTAGCAAGTTCAAAACTTTTCTTCCAGTCATCCCGTAATACACGTACAAGTGCACCCATCAATATTTCTGAAATAAAGGATATCAAAAATATTAAATTAGAAATCTAAAGTTGTAAAAGAAACGTACGAAAGACAAAAAAACAGAAGAATTTGCAGTTATATTACCGTTCCCAATGAGTTGCTGTAAATTTCTGTGGTTCTGACTAAGTTCCAAGAATAAAGCTGTTGCTTTTGTTTTCTCCGAAATTTCGTCATAAAGCATTTCAATATAATCCTAAAAGTCACTGACAATTTAAAGATTAGTCAGCAATAGATAGAATCCATACTTACAATGGTGACAGTGTATGAATGGAGGAAGCAAAGAGGTAAAAGTTTCCGGCAAAATTATAAGCTTCATTTTTAAAAAACAAACCACTTGAATTAAGTAACTAAACATAAAAAAGCTGACATGTGAAAAAAGTGTGTCATGAGAATATACTTCAAACTTTTAGTTTACCTAAATCTGACTACCTGAAATAGTTAATATGTATTAATCAGACTCACTCTTTTCACGAGTGCGTTATTATTTTTATTCAATTTTAGTTAGGAGAGCATTTTTTTTAATTTATCGACGTATTTATCTTCTAAAGTATTTTTTAATCCCTGTTTGTTTCTCATTTCAATATTTGTACATGCTCACAAAGTGATGTTTAAAAAAATGTAAACTATGAATTTACAATTCTTTGGTCAGATGACAGAAGAATTACCTCTATGCTGCTCATGCTTGCTCGTGATGTCGATGCAATATCTAGTCCTTCTAGCGGTAAATTTATATCGCCTAGAACATCGACTATTACCTTCTAATTATCACTTATTAAATATTTACAACGGAATTGAAGACCTAATAAAGAAAATTCTCATGAAAATTACAAAAACTATTTTCCATTACTTGAAGTGTGTCGCTTTTGCAAACAATGCAGTATTTGCTTTAATTCTTTAATCTTGCATTCCGGTATTATTGGACAAACTAGAAGCATATGTCGAGCAAGAGCCGATGTATCCACTCCTTCATTCAGATGTTTCAGCTCAATGCTATAAACAAAGGTCAATACAAAACAACAGATCAGTAAAACAATCTAGAAAATTCACTAATTAAACAAAAATTGCGTTAACAAACATTTTCTTGCAGTGTTTCGATTGCGATGCAAGTGATGCACCTTCCAAATCACTCACTACTGATTCCAGTTCATATTTGATGATAACCGCTGGACTATAACTACAGACATCAAATTCAATATTTTTTATTCTCCTGCAAATAAATCTTTTCCGAATCCTTACGTGAAATTAATCTGAGATTTGAAAAATCATACAGTTCAGTTTTTATTTTAAAATCACTCCAGCTTACAAAAAAAGTCACCGATTTTTTATTTCGATATTAAACTGAGGACTTTGCAGCCGTAATGTCTATTTACTATCTCTATCTCTGTTTTAATTTTGTCCTTCAGTCATCTTGCAAAACGAAACGAACGTAACAAACTTCTGACGGACTTGATCACTACCTCGACCAGTTTCTTCCATTGTTTCATTAAAATGATTACTCTATCATTCTACTGTTGAATATGACTCCTTCCAATTTGTCACATCTGAAAGTCAGAATAAAACCGAGCACTTAAAAACATCAAATTTAAGCGACGCGAAAAACAGACAAACACAATGCTCCACCTAGCAATTGCACATTTTGTTACTAAGCAACCAATGATTTACCTTTAAGCAACCTTACATCCTTTTTGTTCATTTCTATTTATTAAAATTATGACAGTTAGCAAAACTCTAACTCAAAAAATAACCTTCTCAAAGTTAGTGTTTGCTCGCCCTTACCCATACAATTTTATCACTTCTTACCTCAAGTAAGAATCCCTAATTCAGCCAATACCCAAATTAAATTCAACTGAAATCTAATAACCCATTATAGGTTCATTCATATGCACTGCAAGTTAAACTAGCCGAAATGGACAGCTCAGTCAATGAAACACAAATGGATAAAAACTTGTATTCACGGATTCCCAACCAGTCAGTAATATTTCTTCAAATAAAATTTTTAGATTTAAAAGTGTGCAAATTAGTAATAATCATGTTATTTAATCTCAAATCCAAAGCAACCTTCAAAAAAAAGTCGTGGAGTTTAAAGAAATAGTTTACAAATCTATTTTTAAATTAGAATTTTAAAATCTAAAAAATGAATCATTCAATTTTAAAATTGCAGTAAATCTACAAAGAAACATGATGAACTGTTGAAGTCAAGTGGGGAAATATTGCATAAATTGGAAATAGTTCGACAGACGAAAGCATATGAAATGATGAAGTACGAAACGATCGCACGAATGAATGCTTCAAGCGTTAGCGCTTATCTGCGACAGCAACGCTTAAAACCTTTGAAACCAATTGATGTACCGCAATCAGTAATGGATGCAATGCTTCAGAAACATCACGAGGAAATTAAAAATCACGCTGCCACAATCATTCAACAATTTGTCAGAGAGTTCCTCTATTTAATTTCATTCACTGCTTTTGAATTGATTTAATGGCGAATTTTTATAGTATTGGAACGATGTAAACCCGAACCAATAAGATTTAAGACATTGTTTAATAACTAGACCGAAATCCACCTAAATCATTTTTTGTATTGAAAACTTCCCAGCTGATTTCCAGTTTCGACGAATTACTCGTGAGAAACAAATCTACCGAATATTTTGCACCTGGAAATGGATACCACTAACAAAACGAGTACGATACATTGAATTGATAGCAGAACGCATGTCAGGTGGTACTGTACCTCGTAGAATCGACCACTCAATTATTAAAAATAAGGTTAAATTCCGACACCAAATAGTTTGAAGATTGGAATTACACTTATTTAAAAATTTATTCTTGCTGATTAAAAAGTTTTTAATAGATAAATTTCTCATCGACCAACTGTTCAGTGCCAATTATCCCACTAATTTACAACGGAAAATGGAAAGGATTACAAGTTCTGATCGGCTAGCTTACAAAATTTATCTACAGTTTTCTCGATGAATTCAGAAAATTTTTGCAATAAGTTATTTCAAAGAGGAATTTATTTTTATACTCAAACTTTATTAAATCAATAAATAATAAACCACAGACCCAGTAACTCCATTTCTTCAACAAAGCTTGCATTACGAAAATTATTCAAAAATTCGTTTTCATCTACCACATTTGACTTTGTAACGCAAAAATATTCTATACATTATCACAGCTTGACGAACGTAAGAGAACGATGCATGCAAATATCGACAATTATGTTCGACGTAAACAATTGGTTAAACGCATTGAAAATGATCTAACGTTACTTAACGGTAGGTGTGCATAACAGTTACAAACTATGAAAAATTACCGAACAACTACTTAACCTCCTCATGCTTACCGTAATGATTATTTAACACTTACAAATCTGGAATTATTACTTCAATAAACGTTTTTGTCAAAAGTCTAGCAAAGCATTAAGTAGCATTTCCGTTAAGCAGCACGTTACCACTCTTACTGAATTCATATTTCCCTGGAAATTTCAAATAAATTGAAGCATTTTACAGGCATAACAGATATTGGTGATTTGATGAAAATTAATTCGAATAATTTCTCCACCCAAAAACAATAATGGTATTATCAAATGGAACAACAAATACACGTCCCTCATCGGTTCTCCATTTCTATTTTAGATGAAAACTAATACTAATCTTCACTTTTGAAATGAAAAATATTAACAAGTTTGACATAGAACGGTTTCCTCACCCTTATGATTTATTGTTGACCAAATCCACGTGATTAGCTGTAAGTTTATTAAATTAGTAATAGTAAAAAAAGAAAGCGGCAATAAACTAACCGTTTCATGCAAATAAAAGATTTTTCTTTTCAAGAAAATGCAAATTCATTGATCAGAACCGTGATAAATTAAAGTAAGAACGGTAAAAGGAACAAAAAAAGAATGAAATCAAATTAAAATGAAAATAAATAAATGTTTTACTTTTATGAAGTAGCTGTCCAAAACAAAAAATTGGTTGTCCCTAAAATAGTTGCTTTGTGTATCAAATCCCACAAATACGTGCTACATTAATTTTGGTTGGTTACTGTCTGTTTTTTTCCACATAGAAAACACCTAACTGTAATTTCCGATCATACAAGTAATATTCCGTTCCGGATATCATAAAAGTAATATATTTCTACTCCCAAAAGTTTCACAAGCCAGAGAGATCTATCATAAAATTGCATCTAGAAAAGTACACTGATAAACACATACAGAATAATGGGTCTACCGACCTCGAACAAAAAAGCACTGAGACCGCTTATATATATATATATATATATATATATATATATAAAGGCGTGGTATGGTGGAAATATTTTTTCCCCAAGTGAATCACTGAAAAAACTGTAATACAAATAATTCAAAATTTACAAATTCTTTCGCAAAAAGAACCAAATAAAGTTGAAAAAACAATTCCAATGACCAAAATCAAACAGAGGTGAAAAAAGGATAACCAAATAGGTTTGCTGAATATATATCGCTACCCACTCATTATTAAATGAACAACAGTTTCAATTCTACGATTTTGTGGTACTTCATAAATAGGTAATAAAACATTAATGCAGAAGAATGCGGAAACGTTCCCAAGAATTTGTGCAACATCCCAAAACAAATTCACTGGAAAACTTCCACCAACTGGATTTATTTCACTTATTTTTCGAAATGTTTAATGAAAAAAAAAACATAAACGAGTAGAGTATTTCGACATATAAACAAAATTAACAAAACACAAACAAATATATACAGAGAAAACCATTTGATAATTTCATATAAATTAAATAACATTGAAATTTCCATTCTCTAATTCTTCAATTTACTGAATTCCCAAAATCTCAAAAATTCCCCAGAGAAGCTATGGAGGAAATCTTCCTCAAAGCTTCTATTTTTCAGTTTTATCGGGCTTTTATCTCTATGAAGCAAAAACAAACTAGATCTTTTTAAAGTAGAGAATGCTACCCCGAAATTTCAATCATCCGCTTCCAGAAGCGCTGCATACTTGTTCTCGGATGAAAATGTAAACGGTTTTGGTTCAACAGCACACTTTGGTACCTCTCTCGTTTCCGCTGTCTGCAAGAGTTACTTTATGATAACACTATAATTTCAGTTGTTTCTCATAAAATCGATGTATTTGACCAATCTATGACTCACCTAATTTATCCAACTTCATGATAATAAAATCCTCGATGTTTCGAATGTTTCCAGTCTACAAGTAGAAAACACCTATAAATTTAATTTTTTTGAAAAGAAAAAACAAAGAAAAGCTTGCAACTATAGAAAGTGTGAGTGTGTGTACCTAAGCATTCAACAAATTCCGTTCACTCCAGAATTTTTTGCTGATATATACAAATCTGGAGGAGACCTGTTTTTTCTTCTCTCTTTTAGAATTTTGCTGATTGGAGTGTTGTTGCCATGGCTGTTTATCTATCGTAATTGATGTTGTTGATCCATGCTTTTCATCCTTTGACATCGATTGGTGTTCCGGTTTTGGTCCATTTTCAAGTTGTTTTGGTCCGTTAGGTACAACAGGCTCTGTACTTGCACCACCACTATTACGATTAACTTTCTCTTTGCTAGCTACAAAATGCTTGTCCCTGTTCGATCCTAAATCTCCACTGTTTGCACCACCACGACGTGAGCCACTTTTTCCTCGACGCACTAAAAGCATTTAGTTGAAATTCAACGATTTGCAAAACTGTAACTCTTTCTAACTACAAGTAATAATTTCTGTAACACTTAGACTAAGCTATTTCTATTCACTCTTGTCATGCTTTTATGGAATAAACAAAGAGGGAAAATAAAGTCTCTATATGGTAAGAATTTAACCTGAACTATTATGCACTTTGTTTGGCGGAAACTGCGTAGAAACGGAATCACGAGATCGAGTGAATGTTCTATTGTAAGTGTTTCGTGTTCGTAGCAATGTTGCAGATGCACGCGTATCGGACATTTCAGGATACTAAAAAACAAAATTCGATTTCAGTCCACAAAAATTTCCAAAAATTTGGATTATGGTTTCAAAATGTCGGCATAAGCAAAATTCTAAGATTGATATCCTTAAATATTTTTCAGAGACATTAGGTTTCAGAGACTTTAAATATTTTCACGATATATAACAGATCACGAGCATAAAGCAATCGTAGCTTTTCATATAGAATTGAGGATTTTTCTGAGATTTTAAAGTGTCATCTTTTTATATCCGAAGATATAACCGCTTACATATTCAGAATCCACAATATGAAATTAAAACAGTAAGATAAACTTGATAAAAATCAAAACAACTTGCGTTTGAAAACGACTCCCGCCTGATTATCGAAATAGTTGGTTCAGAAGGTTGGAGTGGAAATTGCGAAGCTGATGTTAAAACAGTCACGGTAGATGGTGGCATTTCTGTCTGTCCCACTTCACGTTCTTCATTTGAGGCTGACGGCGGAATTGTTGACGTTGTCCTAGGTTTTTCAACACCTTCCGTTGATTTACAATTTTCTTCTGGAATAGCCTCCTGGACTGGTTCTGGACAACGACCATGCAACGGAGCTTCAGTTGTCAAGGAAACCTCTGCAGGGACCAGTAAGGGAGATGCTGGAACAGAAACAGCACGTTCGCTGCTCTGAAAGACAAAAAACCCAATACTTTTTATTAACATAAAACTAAAATACTCGACAGCAAGATTTCTCTGACTTAGAACAAGGTAATTCAAAGGTACGTTCAAAGCACTCATTCGAAAGCACGTTCAAAGCACTAATTCAAAAGCACGTGTCAGACGTAACTTCTAGGTCGCTAACCTTTCTCGATCGCTGTTCGGCTGCTTTAAATGCTTTGTTTTCTAATCGCAGTCGTTCTTCCGCCTAAAAGAATACGACAAAAAATTTATTCACATAAAAATTTAAAAACGTAATTAGCACTTTTAGTTCCTCACATCTCAAATCGGAACTCACTTATAACTTCAGTTTCTAAACTCCGACCAAAACATGCTTAAAAATTGTTTACCTGCTTTTCTTTTTCATATGTATCTACGGGTTTTGCGAGGCCAAAAATACTAGTTGGCCTAACAGGTAAATCTTCTGCAGTACTATTAAGAGGTTTGGTTCGAGGTTGTAGTTGTAGCTTACGCCTTTCATGCTTTTCGGTACCATCTGTGGTACTACTTCGTGCACTTTCCGTTCGAATACGCTCAGGACCTCTAAAACGATTACTTCTAATCAATTTATTGATTTTTTCACCCTATTACTCCACTAACCAACTACACCTTTAAAAGATTTCGCACGGTGTTAAAAGATGTTGTCATAGGCTTTAAATAACGATAATAATAATATAACAATAGTAATAATAATAATTAATAATAATACTAGTATAGTATGTTGTAATAATATATTAATATAACAATATAATAACTGTGTAAAAATAACACAATAATGTAATGGCAACAATTATTATTAATAGCAATTTACCTTTTGTCGGTATCATGTTCCATTTCCACACCATGACTAAAGAAATCAACAGGTGGTGATGGTCTAGGAGATATGCCATGTGAAGTGGAACCACGACTCTAAAATTTCCAAATTTTAATTAAGAGGAAATTTTAATTAAGATTATAATACTGGATGAAAAACTTCTAAGAATGAGGGGAAGAATATAAACAAACCGCAAGTCGAGGAGAAAACTGGTTATTTCCTGGCTTTGGATGACGAAATAGACGACTGTCACAGTCGTACCTTCGATTATCTAAAGCAAATATCGATAATTACTTGTGACAAAAAGACCGCATACATTCACAGAAACCAATTTAACTTATTTGTATGAATTTCAACCACAAATTATTTGGATTGTTAGTTTTCAAGAAAAGAAAGACCTCGACCACGATATGAGGAGTAGTGTTGTGGATGTAATCGGTTACCACGGCCATCTGAATTATAGGCGTGATACGGTAATGGTGGAGGTCCTCGACGAGGATGAGGCAAGGTGTTGTAGCCTTCTTCATGAAAACTACCATTGTTCCTACAGTGTCCGTAAGCATTATTTGGTCCCACATTACCACTACTAAAAGGTAGTCGAGGCTGATGATCTTGAATGGATATTCTGCTGCTATCAAAAGCTGGACGAGACTGATGATTTCGAAGTGATATCCTCAGCGAACGGCCTTGTAGTTCCTGGAAATGAAAGAACTAGTTAAGAAAAGTTTCGCATTCCATTAAAGGGGATAAAGAAAGTATTGAAAAAAAAGGCAGGTTCACTTTGTACAGCTGGTACTTTACAGAGAGATAAAACATGCTAGTAATTTTCAGGGAATGTAAACGGATAATTTGTTTCAGCCGAAAAAAAAAGCAAAAAACAAAATCTACCATGCTATTCAATTTCAAAGCGTTCACAAGTGCTTCTTGGGATGATAACGAAATAATCGCAATACCACGTCTGCCAAGTTGACCTTCAGAACGAATATTTACAACCTGTAAATTGTTAGAAATTATTGAAATTATTCAATGAAAACTGAATAATTTCAGTAAGCTATGATTTTTTATGATTCCAGTAGGCCACACTAGTAAGCGATTCTAACGATGAATTGAGAAAAACTGCATGGACTTTAGTTGCAACACCATAATCTGAACTAATATTTGTATGTGATCAAACTAAGGCAATTAAGCAGAATCTGCTAAACAGCCAACTCCCGATCACTAAAGTCCTACAAGCAGTGGTTTCACAAAGTAGCACAATGTCAAATACTGGCACATGCGTACTGTTGCAGAAACCCAGCGAACTCTTGATTTACCATTGCTGTAACGCAAATTTACTAGTATGTAATAAATTTGCTGACTTAGCGATGGAAAAACCGTCCATTCATCAAACATCCTACAATGGCATCAAACCAGGCATCTCTGTGTTCTACTTGCAACGCTTAAACCAATATGTCACCAGTTAAATCACTTCTTATTCTTCATTTCGATTTAAACTTTCTGATAAATTAACTATGTGAACTTTATCTTCATTGCTTTTAAAACCTAGCATGATATATTAACTTGATTTGTTGATAACTTACATTGCCTTCACCTCCAAAGAAATAAAAGAGATCGTTGTCAGAAGATTTATAATTAATATTGGTCACTTTAACTTCAAATGGTGGCCTGTCGGGCAAATTAGCCAAATCCACATTCCTTGAATGCGTTGCTCGATCTAAACCTAGAGAAGGTGGACGCATATTTCCATCGAGGTTGTGATACTGATTCCAATCACTTTGTTGTGATGCACTCGCTTGTTGCACTGCATTAGAAACCTGCTTTGTCTCCGATGACTCCTGAAATAATTCACAACAGTGACACGAAATAACTGACACACAGAACGAAAAACACACAACTGAGTGTTAAGTACGAAAATCTTATAATACGGTACATTATGCTAATATCAAGAACACGAAATATACTTGTATTGCAGATGGCGAATAGGACGTTGCATGAGTATCAGCGGCAGCGTCAGCCCAACTTCCGATTCCTTTATGCATATCGAAAATATCCATCAAACTAAAAGTTTTCTGATTTTGCCGTTTTTTCGATTTTTGATTTCTATTTCCAGAACCAGGACCAGATGTGGAACATAGCGTCCCAGTTGGATGAGTATTAGTTCCAGCAGCTTCCGGTAAAAAATCTGTTTCTTCGGTTACAATTGATTTAACGGCTGAAGATGTCGTTGTTAGTGAAACATTGTTTTCCATTCCATCCGTTAAAGGTTCCTGTTTCTGATAATGAATTTCTGAGTTACCGCCGTTTATGCAATTCACGTCAGTAGACATTCACAAAATCTGTCGCGAAAACTGTTAGCTTCTGAAAGTACAATAATTTTAAACCCTGATTAAGGTGAATAAATTACAAAACGAAAGACGTAAATGCAAAAGCATTATGCTTTTGCATAATAATTTAAAGATTAATACCACATAAAATAAAAGATCAGAAATCTCGAGGAACATATAGTTGTGCAGTCTTTTTTTCGCATTCATTTATCGAATTTAAGCATCAAAAAGTTCAAATATACTCTATCATTTATGAAAAGAAATTTAATATCGAGCAATAGGGGGTGCTGTTTTCTTATATGGCATCCATTACTGCATATATTAGTGTACGTGTAACTGTTCATTTTTAAAGTGCAAAATCAGCAGTTACACACTATACAATTTGATGCTACATGCATCAGTAATATTTTTCAAAAAATTTCGATAAGTATTGTGCAAAATGTATGTATATACATGTCGGGTTCCTTTTGTATTATCACCCTCTCATCTCTATTTTATCCATTCCTCCATATCATTATATTTTCGTCGAAGATCCACTAGCCATGTTCTAAGTAAAACCACGGAAAAATAAACCGGAATCTTTCGTAATATATTCACCTTAACGTTGTTCAGTTGTTTATATTTCTAAAGTAGGAGAAAAAAAATTCCTTTCATTATACAGAGGTATTGCATAAGCAATAAGAGATGACTTGGCATCAAATATGTCACATATTCTATCAAAAGATGTGACTCATACATACGAGCACTTGCTATAGACTTATTTTGAATTATAATCCTCTATAACTTTAAAAATCAAAATCCAGGCTTTTGAAATAAATCAAGTACATATTAAAAAATTCAATTTTCAATTTCTAGCCGCTTCCTAACATATCAAAATATATGAAAAAAAATGCAATACACTTTACTGCGATTTATCTTACGCAGAGAAAGGACATTTTGTTCAACCTCTTGAACTTTTTACAACAATTAGAAGTTCACAGGAAATTTGACATTTCTCAAACAAATTCTTAGCTGAACCAAAAAACAATCGTTCCTGTCCTGCCTACGTCACACAGTAGACAAGAGGGAGGGAGAGGGAAAATAACAAATCAAGTTCCATTTAACAGCATATTTTACAAAACTGAAATGTAATTTGCAACTGAAAACATCGCCTTATAAATTTTCACCACTACAAATTGTATATACATGTGTATATATCCATTTAAGTTCTCTAACAGTTTAAAAGAAAAGAGATCTTTCCATTTTATGTGTTTTACCTAGCTGAGACACAAAAAAGGACAAAAATTAAGTTGCTTACTGGAAATTTCTCATGTTATATATGTTTGTGATGTGTTCCTACCTAAACTTCAATCAGTTTCGATGAAATGGAGAAAAAGCGTGAGATAAATTGTAACGGGCATAGATATAAAAAAAGACCAGGTAAAAACGATCAAATAGAAAATCTCCAACAGATAATTTCAGTCGAAATTTACACCATTAACGCTGAAACTAATCACACCAACTTCTATAAGAGGAGAAAAATAAATCGATTAATTAAGAAAGTCAAAATTAATAGACATTAACCAAATTCTTGTAAAAATGATCAAAAATCTTTCACGATAATTCAGTTTTACAGACCTATCATCTGAACAAATACTGAATGCTTAATTTAAGCATTGAAATAATTGATCTGTTGCTGTCAACCAAAACTCAATTCAATCTATCGCAAAATTTCACATTTAAAGGAAGTTTGTAAAAAAATGTCATCTACCAAATGTATTTACAAATGAAAATGAAGAAATGAAATTAGATGAAAAAATCAAGATCACATTAAAAGATTACAAGATTAAATTAAAGCCACACAGAAGCATACATCAACATATACACACGCAGATATGCACGAACATCTAGACAGACATACACGGTCATACATACACACAGAGGCAGACACGAATGGATGGACCAATGCATACACAACACTCACCATTCACATATTATCATCATCATCATCATCGTCGTCATATTCGCTCGTTATAGTTAGAATTCTACCCATTATTGGAGTGATGCCAAGAGCCAGCATCGATGAAGGTAGAAATATTATATTGTACTTCGCTATGGGTTATCTTCTGGTATGCAAAAGAGAAAATAAGGATAAAGTGATGAGAACGGAAGACAAGTTTAATGAGAGAGAGAGAGAGGAAGGCAGGACACGAGTACTTTGATGAGTAAACTTTGTAGTACGATGGAAGTACGACTAACCATTAAAGAAACATCAGCTGAAGAGGATCAGATTAGAAATGACAGCTACTGCACAAGCAAAACAAATTTGGAATGAAGTTAAGAGGGCAGAGAGAAGAAATATTGGGTATGTGTAACAGAAATTGTAGACGCAGTATATTCCAAATACCTTGAAATAGAACAAAAACAACAATAGCAATAACAATAACAACAACAATAGTAACACCAGCGGAATCTTTAAAATACAACCAATTCACTAACATCATCATTCCATGAGTCATTCATTACCTACCTGTCTATTCCATCTATCCTTGTGTTTGTTTCCGTAGCAGTTTGGATCCGAAATAAATTACTGTAAGCATTTTCTCACTGTTAATTACAATATCATATAACATAACATCCCTCTAAAATGATTTACAGATAGATGTTTTATGCCAACACATTTAACAATTTTAGGAAATAAAAAAACGGAAGACAGGAAGAGAGGTAAGAACAACCACGAAAATACTATGTGAGGGGAAGAAAAAGGTGAAAAAAAACCTTACATTACTCTTGTTTGCCTGCAAAATGATTAGAAAGCTACAGAACACCAATGATCATCTTCATTTGCGTGCAGTTTATCCCACCGTTGCACCATACATACCTACACAGTTCGCAACAATCACATCCTAATTGTTAAATAATCAAAAGCCCTGAACCATACCTCAATAAGTTTTAGTTTCAAATATCTGTTAATTTTCCTTTCCTACTGCGTGCTAAACGTATTAACTGATTTACATGCTTCCTGAATAATTATGTAACGAGGTTTGCATGTAGAATTACTATTTTAGCATTTCTGCTAATCAATTACCTCATTTTTTGAATTTTGCGACAATTAAAACTCCAAGGAAGGAAGGGTGGGTGGGAGACCCAATTTCTTCGGATCTGCAGAAGGAAAATAAAAAAAATGAGTTTCCAAACTTCTCCATCGCCTCTTGAGATGTTAGAATGTTGAAATGCGAGGTTCTAATTGTCTAAAACAAGATATTTGATCATCAGGCAATCGTGCACAAAAAATCACCACGACAATGTTTAAATTTTCAATTTGAACCATTCAAACTAATCTTTTCACTGGCCAGTAGCGGAATCCCCCAGTTCTCTTCCTCTCAGTACACACAACAAATGTTGAAAACTAGTCCCAAGACTTTCAGGCTATCTTTCCCCTTTTTTCAGAAATAAAAAACGACATCCCGAGCAGGATTTCCTATTTGATATTTCAGCAACTTAAACAAAATACCACTGTTTCTTTCTTTTCTGCGAATGTCATCTTTTCTTCCATTTTTGAATCAGGTTACTCTGAGAACTAATGAGGAAAAGATAGCCTGAGTGATACCGTCGTCTCTCATTGCCCATCTTGTATGAGAACTACCCATAACATTCGATGAGAAACAATGGAGATGAAAACAATGGAAAACGGATGAGAAATTCAAAGTGTTGCAGGTGCGTTCGATAAATCTTGCAACTACAAAAGGAACAACCTGAAAACTTTTTTTAATACAAATACATTATAATGTGTTTATATCACGCATTCACTTCCAACTAAAATGGATTATGCTTCGCAACAAATAACATTTTATTTTCAACAAAATTTTAAAAAAGGAGAGAAGAAAACGAAAAATAATTTTCATTAATGCGAATAAGTAATTGAAGAAAATGATATTTCACATTAAGACAACAGACGAATATCAAGTCTAACAACTGCTTAAAAAGGAATAATAAATGAATTCATTTTCAAAGCGTTAGACTTATTAAGATTTGCAAAACAAATGCTTTGCCTAAAAGCAGCTTAAGAATTTCAAAAAATACTTTTATGCATGCTTAACCACAACTTGAAAAAAATAAACTCATCTTAAATTTTAAGTAACTTTAGCAAACTAAGTGATCAATTGAAATGACAGAACAGGTGAAGTCCATTTTGAGATGTTATTCCTCCATCTCAACAACAAATGCCATTACAAAGATAAAATTTTTAACCAATAATCAATTTTTCTCCATCAGAAAACACTTTTCGGTATAATTCAACAATGAGCATCTATAGAGTTGATGACGTCACCAGTAAGAGTCAACAATGACCTCATTTTTACGCCGGGAAGGGAAAACAAGCATACACAAATTCGTCAATAAACTTTTGATATAGATCAATGAAAATTAGCATGAAATGAGAAAGAAGTGTGGTTTACTATTTAAGATTATTTCAAATATTGTGAAAGAAAAAATGGGAACGGATGAGGAAGAGCAATTTATGAATGTTTCACAACCCCTTCTTTCTTATCACCAGCTTCAACCTTATCTTTCTTTCCTTCTGCTGCAGTTCCTGCTTTTGCTTCGTCACCATCAAGACTTTCCTTATCATCAATATCTTCTAAGTCTGGCATATCTGGAAAATTCGTTAAAAAAATTAAAACCTGCAGACAGTGAAAATGAAAATTCCCTCCCGTCATATCTTTGAATATGGTCATCAATCTTCCATCCTCTTTACCTAACCCAAAAGAGTAAAAAATAATTTTTGGTAGGAAACTGCAACACGAGATTAACCAAAAGAATTTTTTTGTAGTAAGTTATTAACTGATGCAAAAACGAAGTTTAGGAACAAAAGGAAAGAAACACACCTTCATCATCTTCATCTTTATCGTCATCATCATCGAAATCGTCTAAATTTGGTGCACCTGCACCACCTGCGTCCAACTTCGACATGTAATTTTGGAAATCGAGATCACCACCATTCATATCATCCTCATCTTCGTCTTCATCTTTCCATTTATTAAAATCAACCTTCACCCATGGGAGCTGTAAAAAGACGAATGAAAATGCCTAGTTTTTTCCTTCTTAAAAGTTACCATACTTGAAATATCGAAATTCTACACCAACAGAGAATTTATTTGTTAGACATATGTAACAAAAGGAAAGGCAAACGAACACTGTAACTTACTGCCTTTCCATTTCAATTCGTTACTGTTTTCTTTCCCAGTAAAGTCATGTTCAGTTCGAAAAAAATATAGTTAGCGTTCTCAAAGAAACAGTAGACAAACCTTAGCACTATTCTTAGCTAATCTCGGCCACCAGTTTGGTGTTTCCTTGTTGATTACCAATTCCAAATGTCTGTCGTTGGCAATTTTGCGATAATCCGTTTTTACTTCTGCATAGAAATCCAGAGTTGCTTCGTAGAGGGCCTTGCTACCACCATATGTACCTCTTTAACATAAGCATAATGGATAGGTTTGACATGATTGTATTAAACGGAAGTAATGTTTTTATGGCTCTGGTAGTCAAATACGCCTGCAGTAAGAGCTAATATTAGAAAACAGCTCACCGAACAGTAAAGCGTTTAATCTAAGAAACAACAGCAAGTGACAACTGAAACAAATAACTCTATGCTTTATACCCATTACATTAACATACCACTATACCATCATCTCATCCATTATTTAATAATTAAATGAAAAAAATTACTTGACGTGAAGAGACTTATCAGTGATTTGGAGATCGGCTACATTATCAATTTCAATAGTTAAATAAAGTAGTTTATCACGTTGAGCCCACTGGACTAATGGATGCAATGCTGTTGCCATCGTACTATTCGTCATTTCAATTTCCTTTAGTCAACTGCTCGTAGGAAACCTACAAACAACCAAGTATGAGCAATGATGCTAAAAAAAGATAGTACAAAGTGAGAAATCTTTCGCTACTAAAACTAAACTCTAAATTTTAAATATCATTAACACGGCTCCTGAGACTAAGACTAGCACAAATTTTATAGGATTTGTTGCAAACAACGTTATACCTATACAATATCTCATTAAAACTAATCCATTTCGTGTGCCAAGTATTCTAGAAAATAACGTAACATTCCCATACATCGATGGTTTTTAATTGCTTTATTGTTTGATCTATCGTTAATCATGCGGTAAACATATATGACGGATAGGCAGGGAAAGAGGAAAATGAGAGCAATATTATTATCTTAAATCAAAGACCATGATCATTCGCCATTCCAGGACAAAACCCGTTGAACCTTCTTTTATAATTTTGCTAAAATGATGTGCAATACACACGCAGATATAAACACCGAAAAACAGATCGATAAGCTACAGTAAATGATGAAGCGTTATGGGACTATACCGTATACTCAGGCCATGCCTAAACGGCGCTATCAGTGGATGTTACAGTGGTAAATATTTGACTGGTGAGTCGGTTACTTTCCCTATCATTCCTAAAATAATTCATCAAAGTGACATAAACCAAAAACCCTATCCATAAAGAGGAAATCGTAACGAACATCAAAGATAATAACCCAAAAGTGTGACTGCATCAACGAATAATTGTCAACTTGCCAAATGAAACTAATCCATTCGGGATAAAAAATATATACCAGCTCTATAATACCCGGGTTTTCTACGCTATTGCAATATGAGTGTACCTTTGCTAACGTTTACTATATCCATATACCTGCACGTCTTCACATCTTTTAGAATTTAAAAAATAAATAGCTCATTTTTCCTGAAATCTTAAACTGAAACTCTCCATGCAACATAATCTGTTATGAATGTATGATTACATGTCACAAAATGTAAGTGACGAAAAAGGCATGTAATAAGTAAATCATAGAGTATTACATGATTCATTGTTGTGTACTGTATGCACTTGTGTACTGTATCATTCAGTTCCTTTTCACATATGGCATTTTCTTTTGCTATTCATATATTACTAATCGTTATATTTTTATTCATGTGAAACTTCAGTGCATAACATCACTGTTCCAGGTGTAAGAGTTCTAATGTTCAAGATTTTGAGCATTATATTTTTAAGTTTTAGAAAATCTAAATTTACGAAGACGGAAAATCGATTTATCATCAAATTAATAGAAATAAAGCATATTCCACATCCTCCCGCAGGGATACCAAATATGCGGTTCGTCCTCAGTCACTGACGATAAGCAGATCAACTACTTGAGAAAATTACTGCCTTGATAGGGCAGTAATTTTATGTCAAGCTTAACTTTACAGGAAAATTTCTGATTTCAAATTAGAACGAACTCATTGATTTCAAATTGAAACTAATCGTATTCGATCAGTTTGTTTTAGCGATTCGTTTGCAACTTAGGTACTCTAATCACTAGGTGATTGGGCCATTGTTAGGAAAATTCGGTTGAGAGAACAAATCCTGCAACATCATGCTTTGATATGTGACAAACCATTAACACAATCCACCCGATATAATGCGAGATTTGATAGGTTGGTTAATTGTAGGACAGGAATTTTTTATCGAACTGTAACTATGAGTTTAATGTATCTTCCCACCATGTTGTAACAGTTACTTCGGCAATCAAAAAGTTAACTGTTTTCGATCTTATTAATTCCACTCTATGTTGGATATAATGTTATTTCTTTTGCTTTTTATTATATCTTTAAAGTTGAAAACGTAACTGGGTTCGTTAGTTTAGAAATTTTCGAAATGCAAAATTACTGTTGAAACCTTGATATTCATATTGAAAACTTTTCGGTGCCAATGTTTGTAAGTACCAGCAGTACACGCAACTGTTTATGCAGTAATTTGGCATTATTAATATTGCGTAAAAATTGATGCGTTGATTCAAAATAACAGCGGAACTTGGGGTAATAGTAACAGCATCACTGCAATGAAACGTGGGATGAAGCGAAAGTTTTCAACTGCATTGAACAGAAGCGGATGGCAACACACAACTTGGAAACAACTTATAGAACTTTGCAGATGATCAAATATTCTAGCAGTATATATTTAATGAATATGGAATCTGAAGGTCCATTAATGTCCCTTCAGCTGTTCGAATTTCAATGCGTTCAAATCGAGTATTACGTGCATATTTGGGAAGTCGGAAATCCTACTATCTTCCTGTTTAGTGGAGCACGCTTAAGGGGTATTTTCTCTCCTAATGCGAATGGAAAAAGCAAATCATAAAACTACATGTAATGAGATTCCTTTTCGTGAGTGCATATATATGGTTTGCGCATGTATCCAGAGAAAACAATTAAGGCACTAATCCTAGATATTCAGCGTGACTTTCTGCAATTAATTCTACCCCTTTTTAATGATTCAAAACAAGAAATATAGGGAATTAGTATCCGGAAAATTCCAGATACATAGTTGGAAAGAGAGATTCATAAAAAACATTCACAAAGTCGGTATATTTCGGTCCATTTCATTATCGCCGTTGTCAATAATATCAATGTACAGAAGACCAAATTAAAACTAGTTTAAATAATGCAAAACTGTAACGTTTGGAAGAATAAGAAAAAAGAGAGCAGACCAAGGAAAAAAGTTAGCCACTCTTAAACAAAAGTATTGCTACTTGACCCAAATAAAAGTAAATGAAGTGTTTTGTTTCGTGCGTAACATACGACCCGAAATTTCGTCCAACAATGCAGTGCCATGTCGGGTTGTACTTCTTGTCAAATTCTTTTTTTATATATGCGGCTATATCCTTCTCGATATTGTACCTGAAATTCTACTACACGCTGGAGGAAAAAATGAAACAAATACATATAATATCATATAATGTATCCTGAAAATCATATGACCAATAGTTACAGTCATATAATAAAATCATATAAGACAAAGCAGGTCAATATATTTAAAACTACATCTTACACGTACCCAACAGTACCAAAAAGAACCACTCTTCTGTGAAAATTACTTTAAAGTCTTATGAATTATTTCATCACATTTCACAGCGCAACTCAACTTGGGTGAGAAAGGCAATTAAAAAGTTTCTACACTTGATGAGGTGGATGAGTTGATGTTTTTTATGCCAATGTAAAAGGTGCAGTATTAAGTTATGAAAAAGGCATATTTCAAATTGCTTATTTCACGAAGGATAGTATGAAAAATAAAGTGGATCAAATGTGAATCACCATGAGGCTTTGAGCTAATGAACGAAATAAGTAAATCAGCGCTGAAGCTACAGAAAGAAAATAGACAAACTTCTCTAAGGCCTGTGTTGCACAGTCAATGGCATCTTGCTGCATGTCTTCCGACATATCAGCATTTTTGATTACTGCCTTCCTATCGGTCATTTCTTCTTGTTATCTTCTGCACTACCGAAATTATTTAAATTTGCCGCAAAGTAAATCACGGACGCCTGGAAACTCAAATTGAAAAATATTGAAAAAAAAATTACAGTTTGCAAATAACTAAAGTCACAACTGTGTAAATATAAAATAGAATTTAAAAAATGAGAGAATAAAAGAAAAAATTATTCTATTTTTTTTTACCAAATCCTACACATATTAACTTTTTCCACACACCATTCCCCTCGACTCACTTATTATAGAAATTTCTGTAAAAAATTACGGACAGGAATGAACCTTCCCGCCTAAAATATGTCATAATCGCTCGTTAACCCCTGACCCCTCAAACAATCCGTCACTGAATGACGCATTTCTGGAGAAGAATGTCTATGTTTAAACGATTAACTCTACTAGCAAGCAACCATCATCACCCCTGCACTACAGAATAGGCATTATGCAAGAAGCAGTCAGGTCGAAATATTGATGAGAGACAATCATTCTTATTACAGTATCAAAGCTAAACTGTGGTGAAAAAAAAAACATATGTATATAATTCCTTTCAACAGTAAGATGTATAGTGTTAAACAGATAAAATTCAACATCGTATTAATCTGAAGTAGTTTTAGATTACATAACTGATTAAGTAATTTCAGGTCACGTTATCAGAAAGCGAATTCAGATTAAAGATGAATGTCACTTAAAGTACAGCTAAGTGCTTCAAACAGTGTGTGCGATTGATACTAAACATCTTATTTCCATCAACTGATGTAATTATAACTGATCTAATAACAGTAATCTTGGATAGCTCGAAGTGATGATAGTAACAGTTAGCTAATAAACAGACCGGCAGACAGACAGACACCCACACACACACCTCGCTCACCACAACGAACCTCCAACTAATCTCATATGCCTTCATGTCGGTTAAGGCGCTAACAAGATGTCCCTTTGAAATTTGGGCCAATCAGAGCGCGCGTTGCTTAGCAACATATTCACGATAGCGGCATCCCACGATAGCGGCATCCCACCGATATATGCACAGACGAACAGACACACACTGATACGCACGTACACACACGCACAGACATATATATATTTTATATATATATATGTATACACATATACAGGTACGCATGAACATCTCTGTACAAATTGTTGTTGCACATAAAGAAGTTGGACTGTCTGTCAGCTTCAGACAGACGTATGGCGTACGTGGGAGAGTGCATTCATCAGTTGATGGTGCACTCCATTGCACTGTTGACACACAGGCAAATTTGGAGGGGCTTGCTACGGAATGCAATGTCATAGGAATTTGTGGCACTTCTATTATAACATAGACCACACATACTATCATCATATCTATTGATCTTGTAGTACTGATTAGAAAAATATAGCATCAGAGAAATTTGTGATAGTTTTGTCCGGAAAAAAACGCCTTCACATTCTACAATTAAGGCTATTTATCACCTATAGACATGACTTTAGTGTCATTGCTCCGCAAATTTAATTTTACTTTGCTTCTGGAACGAGAATCCCAAATTCCTTTTTGGAAATACATTAGAACCCTTTTCGTTAGGATTCGGATATTAATTATTCTTGAAAACTTTCTACTTCAATACGCTCGAAAGGAAATTCTACACCACTGGACTGTCTTTGTTATTCTGCACTGTTTACAGTTTGTTTTAATTTTAAAGAGCCATCACCTTCTTTCATACTTTACAAAGCTTAAGCTTATTGCTTTGATGAGGAAAGATACTTCTGTCACTGTTTTTTTTACATCTTACATATATGTTGTCACCAAATGAACCAAAAAATTTTACAATTATATTGAGATAACAATAAATAAGTTTGTTAAAATGAGACGTCGTTTTAGCACATCGTCCCACCTTCTATATTGGCTGGAAGCTGCGTCCCCTGAAATATTTTTCTCTTTGATTGACGACCGAATTTACAGCTTACTCAAAAATCTAAATTTTAAGTAATCCAAACAAACAACAATAGTATTCTAAACTTTGAGTGTCATATTGCTACTTGGTTAAATAGTGCAGCTCATATTTTTCATATTGATATCAGCTTCAGAAAAACAAAAAATCAAGTACACACGAGAATGTTTTCTTTTCCACACGTCCTTCTGGTCGTGCTCGATTTAAAATTTTCAGGAAGTCATTAGTCCTAGCTCGCATCCTTGAATGCATGTATGCCTGAAACAAAACCACGACTCTATGCTAATTTTAAGAGCTTCATTTTCTTTGATGAAGCTCTTGGTTTAACACTTCATATTACTTTCACGTAAATAAAAACAAATATATTGCTCATGTAAATGCGCTGACATTTCAAGTCCTGTGCATAAAAACCACTAAAGCAATTTTTGGAAATGCATTAAAATTTTTATCTTCCTTCGTCCTGAACTATGCTGCGTGGTGTCCAGCAATACCGAAGAAAATTTCTAAAAAAATCCCCATCAAAATACTGGAAAGATAACTTGTTGTGCTGAAGAAACGATTTGGATTTGATTAATTCGTTTGCTAACCTTGGAACATTTAATGTGATAGTGAAGATAATCACGAAATGTATGTATCAAATTGATTGTATTATCACGTGCTTGTATACTGGTGTGCCGTGGGAATAACACTAAAAGTTACATGCAGTCAACATGATTTCTAGTTGAACAATAAAATTTTAAGCAACCATAAAAGAATCAGTAGATGCGATGTGTTTTTTTCTATTGTCTTTGCCACTCTTGTGGTAGCAAATAAAAATCACTCAATTTTTATCGTAAATCTTTCTAGAATATATCGTGAAAGGAACACGAAAATAAAGATACATTTTTACCGAAAGTGATATAGCCAACATTTTCGCCAACGCGAGCATTAGGACAGTCGCGTAATTCAAGTGGTGGTTCACCTACTGTATAAAGTACTGCAGGCGATGTCCTTGATGCTTTCCGACCTTCTCGGAATTCCTTCAAAAATTAATTTTTCAGATTTCGTCCTAAGCTCTTTTCAAAACTACGGAATACTGGCTTGCCTAACTTTATTACTTCGCTGGAATTGTAATATGATAAGTCCTCACACTCACGGCCACAACACTTCTCATTCTTCTGCCAGTTGCTCTCCAGAAAATTTCCACTTGCTAATCGACAGGTATTTCTGTGTCATAAGCAAAGCTAATTCTTTTGAAAACCATTACCATCAAAAGCGCTATGAATTCTATTTTCAAAACTATATGAGTATATCCAAGAAAACGAAACAATTTTAAACGACCATGAATAAAAGCGAACCTGTAAAAACAGTTTTCCAATGACTACGTCATCTGGATCACGAAAAATTGTACTAAATATAACAGTAACCCGATCAGCTTTTGTTTCCACGTACCTGAAATTGCTGAATTTTTCCATTGCTAACATGGTTCTCGTTGGAAAACAGAGCTCGTAGTCGAGTGGAAATATCACAAAAAATTCACTACTCAAAAATCATATACACAGTTAAATTTCTCATTTCTAGTTGTATCTCAAACTAGATCACGGATGAAAGTTTAATTGATAAGATTCGATTTTCTAAAGCATTAAAAAAAATTACAAAGTCTCGTCATCTCGATAATGGATTATAGCTCGTTGTGCTCCGGTTTGACCTTGTGATTGGAAATTGAAATATTTTTCAAAAACTGAAGCAAAACAATTTCGCTTTAAATGTGAAGCTTGGCTAACAATTGTTGAGTAATCATCCGGCAGTTCGTTTAAATTGTAGGTTAGCGAAACACTATAACTTGGTTCCGGTGTAGCGCATAGATATTTACCATATTCACGATGCAGTAACTAAAACACAACGAAGTGGACTGTAGCAACTATAACAATTCATAGAAAACAACAGTTATGTTTAATTTACATTTTAAATGACGTTACTTTTATTCCGAAACTTCCTAAATTCTTATAATTGACATGACGTTCTTCCAAAATTGCATCAGATTGCATTTGAAGCACTACAACTTGTAAACTTAAAAAAAACGGAAAGATTGAAGAAAAAGTAATAGAAATAGCAAGAAGTTTACTTCGTCGGCTCCATGCTCTTGCAACTCTTTGTAAAATTTCAATGATATGCTAAGCTGAAAAAAAAGAATTTTAGATTTGGAAAAACCAAAGATGACCAGGAACATTGAAAAACAGTTTATTATTTGATTATACCTTTAGTATAATCAAATAATAAACTGTTTTTACCTTTAGGCAATCAATCACGACAATCATTGTTCGATAAAAAGTGGAAATGTAGTTTGGAAAATGAAAAATGCTTTAGTTTATTTGGATTCTAAAAAATTATGTTTTAAATTCGAACGAAAACTAAAAACAAAAACAAACCATAATTATAGCACGATCACCATCAGGATTTGATATGTGATAAACGACACCATCGAAATCAGCAAATCTCACATCTACTTTTTCCAGTTTATTTCTAAAAAAGAATGAGCTACAAATAAGAAATTTTTTGCTCCCTTTCCTGCTTAAAAAGCAACAATGAAGTAAGTAAACTTTTCTTCCACAGTAAATGAAAAATAAATATCAAAACACTTCACCATTTAACCTAATCATCTAGAGCTGGAAATAACAGCAAGAAAAACCATAATACTACATAAATAGCTATTATTCAGAATGCTTGATAGATCAAAAGCCATCCATGGACAGAAAGGTATCTTATTTCCGATATAAGAACGTAAATAATAAAAAAATGTAAAATTTTCCTTTCAAGGTAGAACAAAAAAAGAAAACCAATAGCACGGCAAATTATACGTGTGTATTGGCAAGCAAGTGTAAAAAGATATGCGGAATGTAAAATAAAAGGTATAAAATGCAAATAAATAAGTGGGATAAATATGACAAGTAAGATAAAGAGCACAAAGGCGTAAAAATGAAGTAGACAAATTGCTAGAAAAATAAGTGAGACAAATACCGTAAAAAGCAGTAAGTGGGTAAGCAAATCTAGATGATGAAGAAAGATGTAAACAAAAGGATAAAGAAAAGTTTCGAGAAGAAAGAAAATGAAATAAACAAAACGAAATCAATGGGGTAAAAAATGATTAAATGACTAAAGTAGCATTAATCTACAACACAAATTCTTACCCTTGTTTGACGGTAGAAAATTTAAGATCCAACACTTCAGTAATAATCCGATTGTTTTGTTCAAGGATTATCATTGCCTAAAAGTATAGATAAATTTTAAATTCTATCAGGTTAAACAGAAGAGAAAATAGCACCAATAATACGAAACCGAATGAGGAAAATTGGAAAATACGGCAAACAGGATACACAAAACATAGCAAAACCGGAACTAGAGACACTTCGCTTCTTCAAAATTTCTGACGAAAATTGCACAGCCCGTTAAATTCTGATACTCTTCCGCTAATTCCGTTGTCAACGGAAATAGCTTTCTTCAGTTATTCCGAAGAAGAGATAGATGGGTTTGGTTGGAGTTGGGATCTGCAATGTATTTGTGATTTATAATTTCTAGAATGAATGTCAAAAATTTGTTCTATTCTTTTGTTACTTTGTTACTGTAACATAATTATTATCATTTTTTTATCTATAAAACTGATATTAGTAGATTTGATCACATTTCGTATGGCTAAATCAAAAATAAGTTACAAAAACAAATAACTGGTGTTAGTTACTTGATTCTATTTGACATTAGTCTTCCCAAATTTAATGAAATTATTAATTAAGGAATGGTTTATTGAGTATATTTGTTTTTCTTTATTTCTCATACAAATGATATTTCGGTTTCGGACGGATAACTTTATAACATACATATATTTATCATCTTGCGACGTGTTCCGTTCCATTAATCTATCCTGTCGTATATCACGCGCCAACATCTTTTTCTATCTTTGTCTTTGTTTATAAGATGGATTAGTTTCAAATTCAAACCTCAATAAATTCAGTGTCTTCATGGCTTCATAAATCCACTTCGTTACATTGTGTAATGAAATGTCGGTGATACAGAATAGCCAGCCATCATTCTTAGTGTCAAACAGCTGCTAGTGTTGGATTGACAGTAAAATTGACTAGCTTGCCTCTCCCGAAGCATAGCTATAGGCACCTATGCAGATCCGTGCCTATACGCACACACACATACACACACACACACACGCACGCACACATGTAATTCTGATTAGACGTGCAGCGGTGGTGTATTTTAAAACAAGTGTAATTTGCTGCATTTATAAATCTTGCTACTTGCATGCTTCTTAATGTGTTCAATTATCTTTAATACGTAATATTTTACTTCTTAATATTTTAATCTGATTGGTAGTTATCATTTATTATATGACAAACCAAATAATCGTATTTAGTAATAGGCGGTCAGAGAAGATGTAGAGTAATGATTAAGAGAGAAGATATCTTACATTTTTCTAGCAACAGTACACATTTTTAAAATTTCAAATTTGATTTGCTTTTGGATCATATCAGGAAAGGAAAGAAGCAAGATGGAATCTTCAAGAAGACAAATAGTCAGTGATTAGCAGCTTAATGGATTTTGTGCTCTAGTGTGGTTTTTCTTTATTCTTTTTTAGTGTTTCATTTTCGTCTTATTTCAATCTTATTGTCAATTTTAATTTTAGGATCAGCAGAGCTTTTTATGGAAATTATATCAAATTCTAGAATTCTTCGTATTCCCTAGTTTTACTTCTTTAAAATTCTGAGTAGGAGAAAGATTCTACGAAAATTCGAAAAATTTGCATTTAAAATTTGGAGTATTGCAACAGCTTTGATAGGATTAAATTTGAAATTGTGAAGTGTTTTGTCAAACTTTTTTCCTAATTTTAAATTCAGCCCATAGAAAGCTGGGGAGGCGTGAATAGATGTGTTAAATAGTTATTTAAATACAACACATTTATCATTCTTTTTGAATTTTAAGGTTTTTTTAAATTCTTTTTAACAAATAATTTTAGGCATTAATGTACTGCAAAATATGCTCAATATTCTTTGTTTCTTTTATGAAAAAAAGACAGATTAATTGGCCAATCTATTTTGATTAAAAGTCAAATATTTCGACAGTGGGAATAGGGGTGGAAAGATAGATATTATTGCCACATTTTTCTTTGTAAATATAATTTTGATAGCTTGGTGTAACTTAATTATATAACTTAACATAATCTAATTCTGGAACTATAAAATAGAACAATTCAAGATTATCTGACAAAAAATATACCTCATCAAAATCATAAATAGATATGTTTAAGGTTTAACTTATTCTTGACAAGGGGAGGAGGAAAGGGATACTGTGCCCTTGGCTGTATTCATATGGAACTATGAAATATTTGTGACATTACATCGATCTATAGCTCAAATCATATTCTCCTATTAACTGATTGATTTATATGGTGATTGAAAGTTATTATTACAATAGAAGATCGTCTTATTTTTTTTCCCTTTCTTCTTTACTTTATTTGTTTATCAACTCTAACTTGAAATGTTGTCATTGAAAATTGCAATTCGTTGATTAATTGATTGGTGGTATTTATATTAGCTCATTATTATAGAACGGAGTACTAGTGGATGTAATTAAGAATTAGAATATTAGTGTTTGATGATGTAAGTAAAATGCAAAATTTAGCATATTAAAGTTTTACGAAAATGCGATTGCTGAATTAAGAATAGATGATTTGTCTCTTCATATAATTTAATTATTTTTTGAAAAAAAAAAGAACGTTAAAATTTTTGCAGTTTATTTTCCTTATGCGTTCACGTCATGCATTATCGTTGTTGCTTGTAGCTGTAGAAACTGGTATGAAAATTTATTTTGTATTTACTTAAGCATCGTCTTGTAGTTAGCTGGCTTCGACACGAATGTCGATTAGTAGCCAAAGTGATGTAAGATGGTCTGGCAATAACAGGCGTGCCTCAAATAGGCGGGATTCCGCACCGTTCACTGAGGGAATGGAAACAACGTATAAAAGATCCTCTCGGGAAGTTAATTCCATCTACCCACCGTTCTGTCGGAAGGTAAATCAGAAGATTGTTTATACTCATCTTGCAATCTGCATCATGTTCTACTTTAATTGACGACTAGATTGATTTGGAAAAGAGAGTTGCACTTTTTATAATATTTAATAAAAGCTCTAATTATTTTATGTCGAAATTGAAGCATAACTATTGTTGTTTTAGTTAGACTTGAATATACCAGATTATATTCCCGAGGGTGATGTCGAATTTCCCTTTGAAGATATCGATGATATCGGTGATGAGAATAAAATTCGTGGTAATTGGTCCTCGAGGATGGATTACCTCCTATCAGCTGTTGGTTTTATATTTAATTTGGGGAATTTATGGAGGTATCTCTTTTTTTTCATTGATTTTAATCAACATTTTTCAGTGCTGTTTATGGTTGGAAAGTTTTAAAATTGTTGTGTATTACTGTTTAGAGCCATCAATTTTTCAGGTTCCCATATTATTGCCGAATAAGTGGTGGTGGATCATTCTGTTTTTGTTACATTATTTTAATGTTAATTGCCGGTATACCTGTCGTGTTAATGGAACTCGCATTAGGCCAGTTTCCAAGCGTAGGGTGCATTTCCGTATGGAAAGTTGTCCCATTGTTTAAAGGTTTGTTGGCATTTATAAATTTCTATATCTTTATGACCAACCTTGCAATTTAAACTTTTCAATATCAGGAACTGTTGACGTCGACATTGGTATTCATGAATTTTATGGAATATTTTTCAGGCATCGGTATCGCGATGTTCATGGTATCATGTATTATATGTATATACTATAGTGCCGTTGCTGCATGGGCAATATCTTATTTCATCAGTTCCTTCAAGTTTGCTTTACCATGGGCTACGTGCAGTAACAACTGGAATTCGATAAGTAAGAAATTTGATGCCTTTTGTAAATAATTAATGTGATAAAAGGTTCTCGTTGTAATTGCATACGTAGTTTCAAGTGTTTTTGTATACCTATAAATTTAGAGTACTGATAAACAGCATTTTTATGTGTTTTATTGCTATGTCATCTTGTCATCGGAATAATTTTTTAATTTGCCACTATAATTCAAGATGTAAATGTCTAAGGTCTCATACTTTGCTCCGTGTATTTTTCAGTTTCTTTTTTTTGTTTTGAGAATGCTCGGTTTGGAATCGAGACAGTGTTGCCAGTTGCTTACTGCAGAACGGTACGCTACTTCGTAACGGTTCCTGTCTTATTGATAAGGAGTATTTGAGTGGTAATTCATCGATTCTTGAAATTACGTCATTTGATATCGATGAGCATGTATTGCCAAGTGCAGAATATTTGCAGTAAGACTTTCCATATATACGTCAAAATCTGATTCATATAAATAACTGTCATACCTTTTGCAACATGCACTAAAGGAGCGAACATTCAGATTGACGCTGATGCGGATTGAGTAAACATATTAGTACAAGAGTTTGAATACTATTTGTTTAAAAAAGGAAACATTTTCTGACTAGTGTATTTAAATATACACCCTTTAAAATTTGATTGAAAAAGAAATTTCAATTTTCATTCGTCTCGGAAATATTGCGCAAAGTTCTGAATTCATCTATGATTTTGAAAAAGGGATTGAGCTTTTAGGAAATCTGTCTGTTCTTGCTCTTTTGCTGAAATAAACATTTTTTTTTCAACTTGTTTTCTGCTAAGTAATTACTCGATTTTAAGTAATGAAGTGCTGCTGATGTCAAGTCGTTTCGACAAAGTTAATCCCATCAACTGGCATCTGGCACTCTATTTATTAATAGCTTGGTTTATCGTTTTCTTATTTGCTTTCAAAGGAGTAAAATCGTCCGGAAAGGTATTATAGATGTCTCTCTTATATGATTTGTCATGAGACCAATAAGGTTGTGCAATTCTACTAATTTGTGATTATACTTTATTTGCAATTCACGAATCTAAATCGTATTTCTCACATTTGCTACTGTATACATGTGAACATTAATGTATAATACTTTGTATATTACTTTTACAACTGTTAGGTATTTTTTATGTCTCCTACAAAAGTCTCTAAAACGTTAGGGAATAATTCGCGGGTGCTGTGATTTATTTCACATTAGAAATATGCAGTAAATTAGTGATCTGGATATTTGAGAGTTTAATTGTTTTTAATTATATCGCTCAAAATTAAGAATATTTTAGGCTGTTTATGTTGTCGTCATAGCATCATATATGATGTTATTTGTGTTATTCGTTCGTTTTCTAACGTTACCGGGTTCTATCGCCGGTCTTATTCATTTTTATACACCAACATGGAAATTCTTAGCTGATTTAACGGTTATTGTAGTTTTTTGTTGTCTGATTTGGATTCTTTTTTTTTTGGAAAAATTTGTAAACTTTATACATTAACATTAAATTTAATGAAGTGGAATCGAAGTCCGAAATAATTTTTCTTTAATGTTGATTCTCTTTGTTAACCAGGTATGGGGTACAGCAGCTGGCCATGTATTCTATTCCTTGTTGTGTTGCACTGGTGGTTTGGTAACACTTGCGAGCTACAACAGATTTCACAATAACATTTTGAAGTGAGTATTTGTGTTTTGAACGGAGTATGATCCCTAGCATTATGCTGTATATTCAAAATATCTATGCAAATTTACTTTTCTTTGAAGAAACGATGTATGATTTCCTAACAGCAAATATGCTTTTGCTCATTGTTTATTCACTCAATTTGCTGTTCATTTAAATGTAGATTATATGTATTTGCCATGTAAACAAGTCATTCTTCATAGGGATGCTTGGATTTTATGCATTGTCGACATTGTAACATCATTATTCTGTGGGGCATTAGCATCTTCAGCTATAGGATTTCTGTGTTATGAATTGGAACTTCCACTTGAGAGATTCAATTTCAAAGGTTCTTTTGTTTAGTTTCAATTTATTCGATTTGAAAATTATCTGTCGTCCTACTTATTTATTTTTAGTAGTAGTTATATACATAGAAAACATTCATTAAAAACAATTTTTACTTGCTTTTTTTACTTATTCGCTTGTTTCTTTTTCAAAATTAATGTACCAACAAATGCTTTGTTATTATTACATATAAGAAAATAATAGGATTTTTAAAATTTTTAGGTGGTATACAACTTATATTTGTTTATCTGCCGGAAGCAATTGCGAAGTTACCAGTTGCACCAATTTATTCCATATTATATTTCACAATGGTTACTGCAGTAATTTTAACAACAATAGTGAGCTTTCTAAAATTTTCATCTGAATTCCATGATAATTTTATGAGATTTAACAACTGCTATATGTATATAACTTAACTGATGTTATAATTGCAAAAAAAAATATGGATGAATTTAGAATATAACAATGGAATCGATCGTATCAGCAATTTGTGATGAATTTCCCGAACGTTTACGTCGTAATCATCGTCATGTTCTAGCCTTCACGTGTGTCATATTTTATGTACTTGGTATACCTCTCTGCGCTGCAGTAAGTGGTCACATTTCATTTCTTTTCTTCCTTAAAATTCAAAATAATTTTTTTTGCCGCAGGACGATTACGTTCTGAAATTAAATGATGCTTCTTTCGCATCTGGTTTTAAGTTTAAACTGGACCTTAATGTATGTAATCGTTTTTAGGCTGGTCTTTACTGGTTATTGTTGTTGGATTACTTCACAACGACGTGGACATTAGTCCTATTAGCATTTCTGGAGTGTATGGCTGTTTCGTGGGCTTACGGTTCTTTCTTTCCTTTCTTTTTATACCTTCAGTTTATTTGTATTTATATTTCTTACACAGCTAAAGGTAACAGCGTGGAGTGTGTCCATTGCGTGCTTAGAAGTATTCCCTTTTCTATTTCCACGGAATGCTTAAGATATAAAATATCAAAAAAGGTCCAAATTGAATGCATCAGTAGCTTATATATGATGAAGGAGTACAAGAAAGCTTATTTATGCTTACATTCGTTTATCCATTGGAAAATTATAAGTTAAATTGGTTTGTAAGAATGTTATTTTTTTAACTGTCTGATTTTTTATATTGGTCATATTCATGTCTTACTCTTTTACAACCTATTTTGTAGGAGTTGACAATTTTTTGGATAATATTAAGTGGATGATTGGGTTTTATCCACCACCGTACATTGTGTGGAAAATTTTGTGGAAATTTGTTTGTCCCTTTATATATCTTGTAAGTATTTTTTAGAAATTCTGGGATGCGTAGCATATATGAATTTTACACTATTCAGAAGTGTGAGCGATCTAAAAACTAATCGCTAGTTCTGTCGTAAAGCACCATATATTTCTGGAAGACTGCAGGGGGATTTGTATTAATTATTTGTTGTAGGCATTGTTATCGTTAGCTTGGTTCGCTTACAAACCTGTAGAATACGAAAAATACAAATATCCGATATATGCAGAACGCATTGGTTGGGGTATTTCACTTGCACCTCTGATTGCTATTCCAGTAACAGCTGTGGCGAAATTTTGTTCAACAAAGGGCACATTTGTTCAACGGTGGTTGGATCTATTGTGTCCAGAAAGTGAGTGGGGTCCAGCACTGGCTATTCACCGTGCCGAGTATTATCCGTTGCAAATCCCTGAAGCTAGACGGCTTATTCTACCGCCACAAAAAGAGGTGTTTCTCGAGCTTCAGATTTATTTGAATCATTTAACTTGACACAATAATGAAATAAGGTTTTTTAGTGAAAATTTTTAGCACGGGATTCATTTTATCTGAATGGTAAACTTTTTAATACATTCATATTATAACAAAGCATAAATACTCTTAAGAGATAACAGGAATATAACATTTGCAATCAGACGTTTACTAGGATGCTCTTAAGGTTCGTCTGCCTTATATTCAACAAATAAAGAAAGCGAAAGAGTAAATATGAAGTGGGAGGATATGTTGGGTCTTGCATATATATATATATATATATATATATATTGTATGTAATCTTGACTTGCAATTTGCAACAGGTTTTTTGTTTCATATTTTTTTTATTTTACATTTTTTTCTTATTTTTTGCAGTCTGCTAATGGTAACGACGGCTTTACGCGTTCCAGCGAAATTATTGAAAGACAAGAAGCACATAGTGACTTATCATTGAGAAATCGTGTTGGAAAAATGAATCCCTTGCTTCCTTTCGAGCGTGAAACTGCTATTTGAGATGATTTAAATTTAGGTAATAATTGAAGGAGCTGTTTAAAGCATTGATTGTTGTTCCATTGTCATTATTTTTGTATTCTTTTCACAAACTTTTCAAATTATTGTTTTAAAAATAACGTTTAAAATATCGATTTAATATACTTTGCATATAAAATTAAAATTAACTGCCGTAAAAAAGAAATTGTGGGTGATTTTGATTGCTTTTTATAAAATAAAACTGCATCAACTTTCTGTTTTCTAGGAACGTAGTACCGTGAACTGGTTTCTTATTTTACGGGATATTTCATTTGTTTCTCGACATCGTATAGGGAACTAGTCATGTGTACATGCATCATATTGCACCTCTTGTTCAAAAATGTTTGATTTAGCCATTTGAAATTTAAAAGTTTTTGGCGAAATTCTTTTTACCGAATCTAAAATGTGGGCCGATGTGAAAAGCAATTAATTTAAATGTATGTCTATTACGTCGTCACACAGTTCACATATATATAAAACATGAATCATATATTAGAATTCCAGCTGTTGTAGTAGAAATTTTCCATTGTTTTTTTCTCATCTTGAATTTTACGTGATACTGATTTGAAGTCTTACAAAATTTAAACTATCTAGCTTCCTTAACACAATGCTTTGTTATTTCTGTAGGAATTCATTTTCTTTTTAGAAGTATGATTTTTTTTAATTGAAAATTTTTAGCTGACTAATGAAATTTATACTTTAACGGGCCGAACATTTTTTTTCTCTGATGTTTGGTTTTATTTGTTTCGCTCACAAGTTTACTAGACGTTTCACATCACATTCAATGTGTCTTCTTCCTTTTCCTTATTTATTCTTTTGAAAAAGGGGCAGTATGTTTTGTTTTGTTTAAATTTCCAGTTATTTGATGTTTCTCTCAACTTGCCATTTTTGTTTTATGGTCAATTTCAATTGTTCTCGTGTCTCGACAGATAAAACTGTATAATTTTCATTTGATGCTCAGTTATTGGATTTGTTTCATTTCTGCTAAGCTTCATCTTTGATGTGTTTGTTGATTGAGAGGTGTTCATAGCACTCAAAGAGTTAAGCATATGAGGTGAAGAGGCTCGCAATAATTCCTCTCTGGCACTGGGGATATTTGTCTAACAAGAGAGATTTCGGGGCTCTCGTGAGGTTGAGGTATGAGAGGGAATAAATGTTTCCTTGTTTAGTAGCATTTTGATAATCTAATTTCATCCATTTCAATATTCCTTCATTAGGTAAACAGTGTAATCGTTCTCGCTTGCCATTATGCATTGTTTTTCAATATTTTTGTTTACTCCCATCTTTCCTTTACTATGATATTATATTCTCTCCTCTATTTGTTGTTTCCCTCATTATTATTATTACTATATATTTGTTATTATTATTATTATTTATTATTATTATTATTATTATTATTATTAATTATTATTATTATTATATTATATTATTATTATTGTTATTATTAATTATTACCATTATTATTATTAATTACTACTATTATACATTTAAATTGTTGTAGATTAATAATTATTTCGATGTTCTATTCACATATTTCACAGTTCGCATGATTTACAAACGAAATTCTATAAAAATTTCTGTCCATTTTGCCATTTTTTTTAATCGCTTTCCTTTTGCTGAAAATCAATGCAAACGTCTTTTTTTTCAAAATTTGGGAAGTTCCACAAGTTCTTGTGAAATGGAAATTTTTTCCGATTTATTAGATTTTCCAAAGAGGGAAGAGAATAATTCATTTTCCAAATTCCCCTTTTTTGTATCGGACGTTTCGTGCACGTAAAAAACTATTCTTAGGTTTGCTGAATGATATGTTGTTATTTCTTGTTCATTTCAAAAAGTTAGCAGATATTTTTAGAAAGTTTGATGTACTTATTGTTTTCATCGATATTGATTTGAACTTGGAAAATATTCTAAATTTGTCTTTTTGTGTTTGATTTGTTTTCAGAAATAAAAATTTATCTTTTTCAATGAATTGCATAGGCAAAGGATAGCACAATTTTGAATTGCTTTTAAATCAATTATCATGAAATATATTGAGGAGTTTCTTATCATCTCTGTGTTATCAATTTGCTAATTAATCAGTAGCATTTAATAATTCTATATTTCTTTACTTCATAAATTCCATTTTTTTTAAAATGGCACGTAGAATAAGGTGACAATGCGAATGTCTGTCTGTCTGTCTGCATGTGTGTGTGCGTGTGGGTGTGTGTCTGTGTGTGTGTGTGTGTGTGTGTCTGTGTGTGTGTGTGTGTATGTTGCAATATTACGTTTATTGAAAAGGAAATTTTAAAGATAAGAAATTGTTTCACATGACTTCAAGTCATTTCTTTCTTTCCCATTTTTCCTTCAAATTTCACAAATCAAATTGAAAGGTTTATTTTTGCACCAATTAGAAGTGCAATAGTTTCCTTCACGCTTTTCTTGCGATCAATTACTTCCGCTTGCTTTTTTCCGTTGTTTTCTTCACTTTCAATAGTCAACAAGGGGAGAGGAAGGCATTCCTTTAGGTAATTAATGAGAAAATCAATGTAACAAAGTAACAGCTTCAATACTTTTTTTTCCTTTTCTTTTGTTTTCACAAAATAGTTTGGTTTGTTCTTTGCTTCTAACTATTGACAGATCGATTTCAATCTTTCATATCAAAAGTTTTGTTATGAATTTTTATTCTTATAATTAATTACCGTTTTATAAAATATTTTTCCACAATTATCTAATAATTCTTGAATTTCGCTAATTGATTTTTTAGATTTGAAATGTTTTTCGAAATTTTGCGCTTATATTTATTCCAAATCATTTTGGTAATGTGTGAGCAAAGAAAGAGAAATGAGCACAAATGACTGGTTAATTATGCAATTAATTTACTACAATGACGAAATTATAAATTGGAATTTATATTAATTTGCTGCTATATTTAGGTCATACTATTCCGGTTCTATTACTCTAGCAATCCTAATAGTTCTACTGTCTTCTTGTTGCATCTTCCTTAATGGGTATATCATGCGTTTTAATAATTTCATGTTTAATAGCATCCATCTCAAAAGTGTTTTCACCTTCCTTGATGATTCTCGCGGTACCATATTTAATGACACCTGTCCCAAAGTGTTATTATCTTTCTTAATTGCATTATACCTCAGTTCGTTCTATGCTTGATAATGCGCTCCTGTCATGTCATCATTATCGAACAGCAATTATGCCATTCTTATTGATATCACTGTTATCATTATCATTTCATTTCATACCTCATATTCTTCTAATACTAACGTCTTCCTTTCTCATAGTATTTCTTTTTTGTACAAAAAATGATGCTTTGCAATATCGTAAAATTTTATTTTATTAAGTCTTTTCTTTTTCATTTCTATACTTACATGAAGCTATTAGACAAGAAAAATTACAAATTTAATGTTTCACTTTTTTTTTTAAAAAAAATTTAATTATCAAATTTTGCTGCTGAATATATTACACGTTTTTAAATATCATATATGTCAGTTTTATCTTTAAATAAAACTCTCAACGTTTTCCTCTTCACGTTTAATTGACACGAAGAGATGATTGTGCGTCAAAAACACGTGTATCATACCATAATGGGTGGATCAATTGTTTTATTTGTAACTAATAAATTTTTCTTCCACTTTTATCTTAATAATATTTGAAAGGTGTAAATTCTAGCAACATTTATTATTTTTGCAAATTTTTTACAAGCATTGATAATAATTCCTTTGTATTTATTTCTAAAATCATTACAGGTTTTTTTAAATGAAATTTAATTAATAATTAATCAATTATGTGATGAAATAAGTGTCAGTTTATTATAAGAAAGAAACTTTGCAGCAAACGATATGTGCTGTTTGTTGATCAAATTGATTAAAATGTAAATTTGATGATGTAATTACTATTCTCTCTGCAACCTTTTTATTGCTGTAATCCTACGACATCATTTCACCTTTATCATTCATTGTTTTTTCCACTCTGTGAATATCACGCCCTTAATACTTACCGTAAATTAAAGCTGTTGTCCCCGTTTGCTCACATTCTTGATATTTCAGTTACATAAACAGAAATATTCATTTTGGTACTATTGCAAATTATTGATTATTTTCTGAACTTTACAGGTATATTATTATTACTGTTATCTTTGTGTGTGTTTTTTTTGCGCAAACATCTCTTTCCATAATTATTTCAATTTGATTTTTATCACATTTTACTTATCAAATTTTTCGGTAATATGGAAAATGTAATGTGACGAAAAAGTAATTGAAGCAAATTTCCTTTAAAATATTTTTTAAAAAAATAACTGCTAAACGATACCTTCGGCAGATTTCTAGCAATGGTAGATGAGAAAAGCCCATTTGAGCGTGCATTCGATGAATGGATTTCATTGAGAGATGAATTTGAAGAAATTGAGGTTTGGGATTTTTTTTGCGCGTTCTTTTTGTCGCGATGATGTCGCAGGGTTGGTATTGGAAAATATCATAAGGCTAGAAATGAAAGAACGATAATATAATTTAGTTGTTGTCATCTTTAGAATGTGGTGGGTGATATATTTTTGTATTGCACTTGGATGATTTTAATCGATGATCAAATTAAGCAATCTTCAAGTGAATTGAAATTTAGCAATTTAGATAAAGTGCTGTGAATATTAATTGAAATTTTGAAAAAATTTTTCAGGATCATCATCGTGTATATTTGGCCAAGTTAAAAGAAGTATCCAACTTGCAAGAAGGATGTCAAAAATCAGTGAAACATTGCCTATATCAAATATCCAAGATACGAGAAGCTCTCAGAGGGTTATTTTTATTTGTTCAATTAAATTTTTAATTATGGTTTTGAAATCTCGGATTTATTTGTCCTTTTACTATGGCCTAAATATGATTTATTTTTAGTTTAAGAGGTAAAGAACAACCTGAAAACTTTGAATGTTTGAAAAAGATGAAAGAAGGTATCGCCGAATTAGAAAGGAGATCGCAAGATATGATGGGTGAATTACCTGTACAAGGCAACGGGTATGCAAGATGTTATAATTAGTTGTTTTAGGAGAATTTTGTATAATTTGTAATGAAATGTATGAGTGTAATGCTTTTTAAAAGTTATGCATCGTCGGGTCAAATTTTTTTTATTTTTGCAGCCAAAACTATAATTAAATAGAACATAAAAAGGTATTCCTTCACGAGCGCAATTTCAGGTTATATCTATCAATTATTCTGGGAAGTAACTTAAATGTTTCGTTAATGAATAAAAATGATCGTTATCGATATAAACAGGAATATGAGAAATTCAAAGTTACCGTAAACTGTACTTTGCTATTTATCCTCTTTTTCGCTTATATATTTACATCCAGGTTCATGTTTCTTCTTTTTCATTTAAGAAGATGGAAAACACGGTTTCATTAATGAGAATTAAGTGAACATCATCTTTTAGTACACAACAAGTTAAGTTTCGCTATGTTACACTCTAACTGCATGATTATTAAGATTTACGGTACTTCAAATAATTCAACTATTTCACATTGTGTTATCATGAATTTTACATTTTTTATATTTTAGAATTCTTGATTTACTAATAAATTTTATATTGGTGTGGTTTTATTGCACCTTAACAATACGTGAATCGATATTACGAATTAATGGATCAAGGTATTATATTGTATTTTTCTCGAATAATTTCTAGCTGTAAATATTGGAATCATTACGGAATAAAGCTAAGCTTTCCTAATAACTCTATCATAATTTTAGGATTAAAGGCTGGTGGATAATGCATCATTACGTTTCTTGTGTACTTTCCGGCATAACTGTAACATGGGGAGATGGCGAATGTTATCGAAGTATTCGAACACAATTCATTATGTTTTGTTTTTTTCTGTCTTTTGTTCAGGTTCGTTATTATCTTCACTTCATAAATCTTTGTCAAATTTTTGAGCGAAAAAAATTCTTGCCTTTCATAGTCTTATTTTTTTTAGCTTCTGCAATGTCGCTATCAAACTGGATGTCTACGGCGTTTGCATGCATTAGGACAACGCTACAGCATGGACATATCTGTCGGTAAGAGAAAAAGAAATTATAATAAATATTTAAATTGCTGCTTAAATTATTTCTTATTTCTGTACCATTCTTTGTTTCAGAAGGATTTAGCAGTTGGATGTTCAAAGGATTGACTTTTTTAATACCCTTCCTTATGCTAACTTATGTTTTCCAATTCTACAATTCCTATAAGTTGTATTATCTATCAAAAGCACCAATTTGTGTCAGTCAATGGCAGGTAATTTTTTTCTAACTATTTCTATTGATCGAAAATTTTACCACTTTCCCTACAACTGATCATTTTATCGAATGATCAAATGAATTAGAAATTTGGGAAGGATAAAAGACTCTATAGACTTCATTTCTCGTTTAAAACGGATCTATGTAATTTTTCTAGGTCAATAATTAAATGACGTGTTACAGGTGCAAATTCTTGCATACGGATTCTTTCTGGTAGCTTGCTGCAATATGTCTACATTGCTTTCGGTTGTTGTAAATAAGTGGAAGCAAGGTCAACAGGCGAGGACATTAGTAGCTCTTCGATCCAAATATGGAACAAACTCACCCATTAAAGCGGAATAAAGTTAGAAATTTATTACTCGTGAAATTCCTTTAACGAAATGCTCAAAGTTTTTTCTCTTCATCTTTTACAAAAATTGAAAGCGACAATGAAGCTTTTGAGATTATGCGAGAAACTAACGTGTGAAAGACCTGAGATATAAAAGAAAGTAAAACTTGTAAAGGCCTTATTTTGAAGACAAAAAAAAACGATTTGTTGATCCAGGAGGACTGTTTAGTCGCCAAGCGCACTTTTTTCTCACAATAATTGTTGAAAATTTAATACGAAAAAATTTCAGTTTCTCCAAAATGAAAATAAGTCTTTAAAAGCATATCAAAGAAGCGTAAAATATTTGTATATCTATCTTATATTAGTTGATTTCAATTTTGTGTAAATTTCTATGTTATATAAGTTAGATTAACTAGAAACTATCCTTCCTTTTGTTTATTATTTTAAAATTTGAACTGAGGGTCGTAAGTTCTTGCGATGTTGTTTTTTTATTGAAAATGACCTAGTAACTAATTAACGTCTCATTTTTCTCGTAATGCCAGACTGCATGATAATATTCCGTAAAGATTTAACGCATTCAAAAATTTAAGTTCTCTTTGCTTTGTCTGTTTAGTTTCCTATTTTCGTTGTACTAAAACAAAAAGTGGGTATTCATCTGTACTTCAGTCATCCATCTCCTTACAAAAAAAAGTGAATTTTTTTTCTTAAAAAGAAGCAAAGGATATTGAGGATAATTAGAGAAGTCATTCAAAGATTTTCTTGCATGCAATTTTTCAATTGAAACAAAATGAAATTCGCAAACATTTCAGTGTACAAACAAAGAAATGAGGAAAGTATAAAATTTTTTCACCCGTTATTAAGCAAATTGTCTTCAATTTTTCGTCGGCATATCTTTTATTCCTTCGTTTCTTGCACATGCTGTATAGGTGTAATAAATATTTGATCTCGTTATAGTTATACCTTCAACAATTCAATTCTACAATCTATAACAAATGATAGTGTTAATTTAATTTTCTCTTTTCATGAATTGTTCATTTCATTCGTAAAATAAAATGTGAAATTAACGCGTTTGTAAGTATAGTTTCATTTTGAGATGAAATGACACACTGAAGATATATTATTGATAGAGTTTTCAGTAATCGAATTGTTAAGTTTTTTCTCTTTTTAATTTTTTTTTTCACTTTTATTATCATTAAACTCTGTCAGAGATTAATTGATTGACATATTTATTTTTCGACAGTTAATTTTACAAAGTATTAAAAGTTTATTTTTTTTAATGCTTTAGTTTTATTACCAATAAATTCTGTGAATATACTTAATTGTTTGCTAAATTACATAATTAGCGTTTCACTTTCCAGTGGCTTTTCGATCACTCAGTAATTTAATATCATATTTTCCCTCAGATGCTTTTGTATGCACTTACTTGTAAATATGTTATTAAAAAAAAATTTTGCTTTTCTTTTTTCTCCTTCTTGTACCGTCAATTATTCACACTCTTTATGTATTAAACGCACTACTACTTGGCCACATGGTAGAATTGATAGCAAATATTTGTGATGAAGAAATTTCAACGAAATCGAAACATACTACATCCTTAAGAAATGAATTTATTCATACCTAATTTAAAGAATTTAATTAATCAATTATTTCAATGGTTTCAATTTTCATTTCTGAGAGTAATTCTTGCTTTAATTTTATGTGTGAACTTGCAATTATCATTCAGTTTACACTAATTTTGAGATTCGCTTTTTTTCCTTAGATTATACTCAAATATCACACTCAAATTTTGCTTCATTTTAACTATTGTGAATTAAATGTTCCTTTTTAAATGCTGCCTTTTTCTTTCACGTCTGCGGATCAATTTATGCAATTTAAAGACAAATTTGTATTAATTTGGATTTCGGAATTTGGATTGAAATTACCATTCTTTAAAAACAAACATTTATTAAGTGACAAACAAGTTCATAGTTTAATTTTTTTTTTGGAAAAAAGTAAAGAGGAAATTTCATCGATATTACTACAACCCACCACAAACTAATCGAACACAATCACCAATAACTGCAGTAATGTTATATACCGAATCAGTGCAAACTGTGTGTGTCAAAGACTGCTGAAGAAAATGTCCCGAAAGTTATCATCAAAGTCAAGAAAGTTCTTTTCTTAAAATTAGAAATTTCCTTCCTTGACAACTAACAGTTTAAGTGTTTAACTCGGTATTGTTAATAATTCCTAATTATTTGTGATTTATACAGAGCTCTGATATTTATTTTCTATCAGAGTTCTATATTCTCTCCAATATAAAACTCTGATAGAAAGACCCATGGATATTACCGTGAAGCATATGATTAATAAAAAATCTGAATAAATAAAATAAAATGGGTAAGAATAAACAAATAAATAACAAGTAAATACACAAATAAATGCTTATGCTTATGTTGCATTTTATCATGAATTAATTAAAAGATTTTAATAGCGATAGATGCGATAAATTTATGTACGTATGTTATATGAAGCACCAACGTAAACTAAATACTGGCTTAATCTTCACAAGTTGTCACAAACCACGGGAAGAAGGACGAAGTAATGGGGAAAGTAAAACTGCTACTGCAAGATTCGTCTATCAAAATAAAGTCGATCCAAGAAATACTGAGTCTTAGCACCATAGCACATTGTGTTTAATACCATTTTTTTGTTGCAACTAAAGAATGCTTTCCCCCAGTCTCGTATTTTCTTCTCATAACATCACTTTTTCAAATTTTTTGCTAAATTTACAAACGTATGAATTAGGGGTAATTGAATTATCCGCAAATTTCAACTAAAGAAAAAGGCTCAAATAACTGTGCAAATCATTATTAGATTGCGTTATCATCAGTCAGATCAACATTTGTACATGGCAATAAATCGTTGAAACTTTAGCAGTACAATCTGTATTTGTTAGCATCGGGCGATCGTAAAGACATGATGTAAATTGGAACAGGTAAATTCTAAGGGTAGTTATTACTTAAATTTCATACAACGAAGAGAAATGATATTTTTTTCAACATTTCACGAAAAGTACTAGTGAGACGTGATCTGAGAAGTAATCATCAGTTTGAAAACTTTTTATTTATCAGTTTTAACGAAACAGACTTCTAATACTTTGGTTTCTCAAAAAAAAGAATGTAATAGTGAGGAAATACAAGTTGAAAGCTCCTAGAATTGGATTTATAATAAGTAAATGAATTTCAGTTCAGGTTTTTCTAAAATTAGAGATGTGACAATGAAATGTCAGTGACAGGAGACATAATGTGAAATTAGTTTTATCGATCGAAAATCTCAAAAAATTTAACTTTTCGCATTCGTTTGGAAGTTTTTGGGTTTTAGTACTTGTCGGCAAAAGATACGTAAACTATCACTGTACACTGTGACAGGTGGCGTATTCGACTGGAAGGAGATTTAAAAAAGATTTAAAAGAGAAGAGGAAGAGATGTGGCAAAAAAAAGCATATGCAATACAAAGAAAAAGGCATTTAACCGTCACTAAAAGGTCAGAACTGGCGTTCCTGCAACAGTCTTTCCCAAGTAGCGTCACTGAATTGCGTACAGAGGCGTGGCCCATAGATGCGGCCCATAGCGTTAAACTTATTCCTACATAATCGCAGTTTCTGTTGGCAGGTCGTCTCTCCATGCTTTTGCCACTCCCTGGCGGATTATTGTGTTTTGTAGTGTTAGTAGTGGATTTTTTTTTGTTTTTAGTAAATTCCAATCATCATTTGATGGAATTCATCGCAGTTTTGACAGAGCACACACGAGTCATGGATTATATCTTACAAAGCGTGCGTGCAACGTCTAAGGTCTAATTATTCGTGTAATTTAGCAAGCATTTCTAAGGTAAACTGCAACAATACCTAGTGGAAACTATGGCAATCTGCTAACATGAAATCGTGCAGTTCGTTGAATAAATGCATAGGCGTATTTTGACATAGGGCATATATTTTTTGTGAGATTTGTGCCTGTTTGTTTGACGTGATTTACACGTTTACTAGTCCTGTGCTTATGTCAAACTTCCGAGAAAACGACGTGACGTGCTTTGACGATAATTTATTTGTAGGTAGTCATTCGGATAGACAAGTTTTATATTTACATAGAATTTTTCAGGAATTTCCTCATTCATGCATGCTTTGCAGTTATTCACTTTCATCCTTTATAATTTGAATATGTGTGGGTGGTTGTTTTACATGATTTCCATGCAGTATGTTTGCCTTTATTTAGAACAGTACTTGTTTATGCAGTGTTTTTCAAAATTTCTTATGTAAATTTTGCAGTTATTCAAATCTTAACTCATTTCAGTTTGAGCATTCTTTATTTTTTTATAAAAGTTCACGCACAACTGGGGAGGTGAGTGATTGACTTGACATTAGAGTTGGTGCATATTTCATATACTGCTCGTTCTTGCCGTTCTTGTTGACGTGCAGTTTGAAAGGTTTTATGATAACATTGTATACACTATCATAATCATGTAGATCTGTTGAAGTTTGTTGAAGAAATAGATAGGATTAACATGTTTAGTCTAAACATTAGTACAGTAACTTACAAATAGAAGGTAGCTTGGAAATTTGCTTAGAATTAGCGTATTATGTATAGGATATAGCCCGAAACGATTGTATGTTCTTAATCGGAGCCTGCTGACAATTAATTATAGGTATTTTTTGGCATTAATTTAAAGTTCTTATATATGTGAACTCACTGATAAATATAAGGAATTTTTGATGTCCTAAGATGGTATATGATCGGACGCGGTTTGATAGATCATTTAAGATAAATGGATCAGTGATATGAGCGCCAGATCTACAGGAAAACTCCTTCTAGAAGTTGCTTGAAAGAGGCATTATGATGCTTTCTTAGACTTCGGATGATCTTTACGGACTTTCTTTCCCCCTCCCCCATGCCAGCGTACCGTTTACCTGTTTACCTAGATCTGACTTTTATCTTCAGTGCAAATTAAGAATTCACCATGTTTTTTCAGTGACACCAGATGATATTTAAGGAAGTGTGGAAGTAATGTAGGTCGTTTGAATTCAGCATAACCTGACTTTGCTATCTAAATTCGAGATAATTTAGATACGAAATTTGGTTCCATATTTTATATGCGTTAAGTCATTTTATCATTTCAAGAGGGGGTCATTTTATCATTTCAAGAGGGGGTTTGATGTGGTTGTGAGGACTTTTTCTGCGTGCAGATATATTAAAGCAAATGTTGCATGCTGCAAAACTTGAGGGAATTCTGTTTCGCAAGTCCAGTTTTTCGTGTTTTTGATATTAATTTGGTGGACATAGAAGATAATAGTGCAACAAGTATGTGTGCCGATACAATTTCAACAAAATCTTTGCAGATATTTTGTTGAAATTGCATCGTGCAGATGCTCATGTATGAAAGTTATCCGTAGGTTTTCTTATGAAACAGTGGTTTTGGTTAAAATCTGGTACAACAAAGCCAAAGTTGAAGTCAGTCCTATACAAAATCGAAAGTTTGTAAAGATGTTCGGGAATCTGATCTTCTGTAACAGCTTTTGATTCGAGTGCAGTAATACTTCATTTAAAAATAATCATGCTGGTTTCAGATTTCATTCAGTTGCTGTTGATTTTGATAAGACGCTCTTATTACTGTTTCTCAAATGACCAACAAAACGGAGTTACAGAATGATCAGCTTTGGAAGGAAAACCTTAACCTACCAGCTAAAGATCTGCGTTTCAAGACAACGGTTAGTATATTTTTGCTGCTGAAGTTACTGCTTTTATAATTTCCCACATAGATTCATTATAATTCTTGAATGGTTTTTAGGATGTGACGGACACAAAAGGTATTGAATTTGAGGATTTTTGCTTGAAGCGACCACTGTTGATGGGAATTTTTGAGAAAGGTTGGGAAAAGCCAAGTCCTATACAGGAAGCATCTATTTCAATTGCATTATCAGGTAATTACCGTTTAGAGAAGGTTCTTATGACTTTGAAATTTTTCAAGTTTCTAGAAAATTGTGTTACTGTAATAAACGTTTATTATCTACAAGATAAAAGAAAAGTAGTGGGAGAGGAATTTCGGTTCAGTTTTTTGTAGAACTATGTGGACAGTTCAACCTTAGAAAAATTGGTAGTGTTAGAATTGGTATATGTCTTGGAATAATGTTTTGAGTTAACTAAGACAAATTCTAGGTCAGGATATATTGGCACGTGCAAAGAACGGTACAGGTAAAACAGGTGCCTATTGTATTCCCTGCATTGACAAAGTCGATGTTGAGAAGAAATACCCGCAGTCATTGATCATTGTGCCAACCAGGGAACTAGCATTTCAAACCTCGAATATTTGCGTTGACTTGAGCAAACACCTAAATCTGAAGGTTAAATTTTGGAACAATTTATCTCTTCAAAAACGCCACAAGCAACTGACATTTTGCCGATGGATGGCAAAATAATAAAGGGTGGAAAGAAACGAATGGAATAAATGAAGTAGATGTCTTAGAAATGTTAAGCATGATTTAGCTCTGCTTGGCAAGATGATTTATTAAAACATAGGGGCCCGACATATTGACATTGTGAATAATGGTCGTATGATCAATTGCGTTTTATTGATCGAAAAACTTCCGTTACGCATATCAATGTTTATGTTGATGTCGTTCATATATGATGTATGGATGCTTATTTCAGGTAATGGTTACTACAGGAGGTACGGAACTCCGAAATGATATTATGCGTTTGAATGGTACCGTTCATATAATTGTAGCAACTCCTGGCCGTATTCTTGATCTTATGGATAAGGTATGAGTACTTTTTCACTGCAAAAACAAAACAGTTTTTGCAATCTCGGTTGACCATGACGTATAAAAACTCTGGAGCTCAACGAAACGATTGTCAAATCACTTGAATAGATCAGATATAGGGGCTGTGCTTTGTCAGAGACCACATGTCGATAACATTTTTGCTATCATCTCTGTCGAAATAGGCTTACTTTTGATAGTATTGTATTTGCCATGTTGTTCTCAGTAATAATTTCCAAGCAATATGGCGTTTAGTTAAAACAGGAGCTTAATATTTGGCACTATGAACATTTTCAATGAAGGTACGCATGATAGCCTTGGTATTTTTTCTGGTTAAATAAATAATCTTCACGGTTTCAGAACGTCGCTGATATGTCGCATTGCACTACTCTCGTACTGGATGAAGCTGATAAACTTCTTTCACAGGATTTCCAAGGCATTTTAGATCGTGTCATCAAGTTTCTGCCTCCCGATCGTCAGATTATGCTTTATTCGGCAACATTTCCATTGACGGTAGCAACATTCATGCAGAAGCATATGAGAAACCCATACGAAATTAACCTGATGGAAGAATTGACATTAGTTGGTGTTACACAGTATTATGCCTATGTGCAAGAGAAGCAAAAAGTTCATTGTTTGAACACATTGTTTCGCAAGGTTTGTTGTATTTTCGAGTATTCTAAGGTATATTTGAAATGTTACTTGAAATATAAAATAATTGCCTAAAATGTACTGATCTAAATCGACACACTGTTTTACATTTCCTGACTTTAATGAGCTAAGTTCTTCCTGTTTGATTGCGTAATTAGTTTTATAGCCACGCATGAACATAGATAAATACACAGATGAATCTGAGATAGTTTCTACTCATATTTATATGTTTTTGTATATTTAAATTGTATTGTCGTTTGAAATATTTCAGCTGCAAATCAATCAGTCCATTATTTTTTGTAATTCAACACAGCGTGTAGAACTTTTGGCAAAGAAAATCACAGAAATAGGCTATTCCTGCTATTACATTCATTCACGCATGGCACAAGGTCATCGTAATCGGGTTTTTCACGATTTTCGGAAAGGAGCTTGTCGTAACTTGGTCTGTTCTGATTTGCTTACTAGAGGTATCGATATTCAAGCCGTGAATGTAGTCATCAATTTTGACTTTCCGCGCAACGCCGAGACATATCTGCATCGTATTGGCCGGTATTTATTTTGCTAGTTTTTGGTTTTCGAAATGTTAATTTTTCATAAAAATTTCGATATTATATCTCATTAACCAACCTGTGCACAGTGTAATTCTCCGCCTAGTTTTGGTTATTTTATAGTTCTAGAGCATTATTTCAGCTCATTTATTCTGTAGAGAATAGGTGAAGATACAGAGGTTATTTATTACTGGACTGGATATTTTTATACAGTTTTGATTATACATTTAACTGCTTTACTTGTGATAAGTTGGAATTATGTTTTCAGTTCGGGTCGGTTCGGACACCTTGGCATTGCGATCAATCTTATTACTTACGAAGACCGTTTTACTCTTCGACGTATCGAAGCTGAGCTGAGGACTCGCATTGCTCCAATTCCAAAGGTTTATTCTTTATTAGGTTTTCAGGCTTTTTTCTGAAGGTTCCTTTGCCCAGTTTTGTTCATTTTACCTTTCAAAAAATGATCACTCCAAGATTTTTCTTTTAAATTAATGCACAGAAACTCGTTCTCAATGGTGTAAATTAAGCAGCGTTGCCGTTTTCAGTCAGTGGATCCAAAATTGTATGTTGCCGAGTATCAGATCGTTGACGAAAATGATAGCGAAATGGTTGGATCTTCCAAGGAAACGGCTGCGTAGGCTGTAAGTAGAAATATTGTTGAATAACTGTAACTGTCGTTTTATCGGTTTTTAAGAGAAATAAGCGAAGATTTGATTCGAATGTTGTGGAAAAATACAAAAAAAAAAGAAAGGGAATGACAGTTGAAAAAAAAAATAATGCTGCTAATATCTTTTTTTAACAACTGGTTTTTGAAATTATACTATCTAAAATCTATCTGTTTCAGGTTTTGTGAAGGTGCTGCGTTTTTCTCATTTTTATTTTGATCTCTTTACTTTCGATTTACTGTATTGTTTTATCTAATCATTGCTATATGTAAGTCTTCTTATTCATTTATTTTCACCTTCTAACTGCCATAGCTCGAGTTTGTACATGAAAAACTGTTGGTTTTCCGGTAGAAAAGTGAGTTGTTGCATCAATGATATTTTTTGTTCGATCTAGTTTCACGAATGGCATTATCAGTTAACTTGCTGGGTTCATCTTTTCTTAAAAGTAGTACTTCACTTAGATATCTACTATTTTTAGATATTCTTGAGTAATACACGAGTTTTTGTTTTCAGGTCCATATTTCAATCATTGCGCAGACTTGTTTAAGCGTGAAAGCCGGTCGTATGTGCATATAGTTTTGTTTTTAATTTTCTTTTGAATTTAGTCTGTCTAATATTTTGTTTTTGATTCTACAATTTTTACTCGTTTAATTTCTGTTAATTACAGTGTTCATTATTATGTTTTAATTATCCACATTACTTTATTATATTCGATAACTTCGGGTGCTATTCTTTGATATCAAGTCTTTTTCTTTAAAAATATACAGCGAAAAGTTTTTGTGCCCTCAATCATCTCCTAAAACAACTTTTTAGCCGCTTGAGGCTATTCTAATATATAAAAAAAATTGAAAACTGTAATTTTAAGATAAATTCATCTAATAGCGTTTGTAAAGGTGTAAAGCCTTTATTTCATGTAGCCTTTTTGATTGCCTCAGTGCATCACGTTTTAACAAATATGGACAGTATAGAACCGCGAACCAGTCTTCGGGGGGCTGGATGCCTCCATATTCAAGTGAGTGTTTTATTAACTCTTTCGCCTTATCTTGTTAGTCTAGATTTTGGAATCTGTGCAACTGCAACTTAATTATGCTTAAGATTTGCTACAAAACTTTCAGAAGTGTTCCCGTGTGTGGACAGCAGGAATGTGTGTAAATGTGACTCACTTTAAGGTCACAAAAGAAATTTTTATTTAATACTTTTACCACCCTTTAATTATATGTTTTCAGGTTTGGTTGTGTTTTATGCTGTGAATGCCGTGAGCCGTTTACCATCCCCGGCTCTTGTCAAATAGTTTTCTTAATTATACGGCATTTTTCTTATAAATATTTTATATTTTTACTTTATTGTTTTTTAATTGTTCAATGTTAAATTAGGTATGTAATGGCAGCATTAAAGTGGAGAACTGTATTCCTTGGGGTGGCAAGCACTGATTATGGTCTTATCACTTTTAATTAATTACATTGTCTCATATAAGTGATTAATTGATCCAGTCGAGGCATAAAAGAGTGTTTATAACGTAGCATATATGTGAAATCAAAAAGGAGGGAATGAGATTTCTGGTTAGTCCTGAGCCGTTTTTTGAAACGAAACCATTTTTTGTGTTTTGTTCCACTCATTGAACTGCAAGTCCCAACATCTGCGCATTATGATTTTATAAAAATACGGCTTACAAAACTTTGATGTTTTACCAGACATTTTGAGTGGAAGTCGTCGTTGTCAGATTAGGTATGATTTCAAATTTAGAACTTCCTATCGTTTACCCTTCTCCTTTCATTCCATTACCGCATGTTTGTTTTCTCCTTCACTCGTAGTTCTCGTGTTTTCTCTTATATCCTTTTCGCTATTTTTACTTTCACAGTCGCCGCCTAAATTAAAATGAAGTGTTTCTGGATTAGTGGAGTTTCTCTTTTTCTTACCTTGTTCTCTTCGACTTGATTATGAACCTCGCTTTGTTCAAGTAATGTATTGTCACTGATGAAAATTAAGATCAAAAAAAAATGTAGCGCCTGCATTCATTCACAGTTTTTTGTAAGTGTTTGATGGTAACAAATAAATTATGCGCTACAAAAGTCTCCAAATCACATTTACAAGTGCCATTTCGGTTAAGTTCTTGCGTTATTCAGAGACCTGTATTATCTAGAATTTCATCGTATTACGTTTTTATAATTGTGCATTGGATTCACTAGAAGCTTGGTGCATTTTTACCTTGTACGCTTCTGTCGTACGATCTGAAGATCCCATAATGCATGTTCGAAAGATATAGATTTTTCCGATCGTATAAGATTCCCTCTTGGAAAGCGTGCAGGCATCATTTGAAAAGATAAAAAGGAAGAAAACTGGAACAGTAGTGGGGAAGTTTCCTGTCAATCTTTGAACCACTTTCTGTTATTAATTGTGGGTGGGAGAACAAAAGTTGGTATGTTTATAGATCATACGAATCTTTGTTGAACCCCTCCTTATTCTGCGGGTCTATCTTGTGTGTTCTACGTTTGAAACTTGCCAATGTGCCAGCTACATTCATTTTCACTTCGAAATGAATCGAAAAAATTTTGAAAATATAAAAAATATTAAGAGCGCTAGTAAACTGCAAGGAAAACTCTACAGCACTAGGACATTTGATCTATCCGAAGGCGGTTCTGTGCTCAAATTGATTTTATGCAAACCCTCATTTCACAGTTTTTGTTAATTGGAAATCGTCCAATGCAGCGTGGAAAAGCAAAATCCCTACGTTCATTCATATTGAGCAGTTACAAATAAACAACAAACAAAAGTGGAAAATAGCTATTTCACTTCAAAAATCTTTGGTAGGAACTAATTAATCGTTTTCGAATATTCGGCAGCAGTTTGATGTGGTCGTCGACACAGGAACATGCACAACTGGAATAAGCATTTCAAGATTATTTCTGAAGAAAAACCGGAAATTTGGGGATCGGAAAATCCAAAATTTGCAGGAAAAAAATGATTTTGAAAAAGACATTTGACCAAACAATCAGGAAAATATTTAGGTAATTATGTTGAATGAGACGAAATCAAACACAGAAATTGGCTACTTCAAAAGCTGCTTATCAAATTCTTTGCTTTGGATTTCTGTATACTTCCCAGGATCTGGACCAAATTTTTGCGTTGCTTTATCGAAACATGTCATTCCACAACGATTCAACTGTGCCTTAAAATGGACTAAAATCTTTTTTATCTGATAATCCTGGATAAACAAAACTAAAAGCATCATATCAGTCCCATACTTCTCCTTTTTAAAGAAAAATCAGAGCTTATTGTTGCCAAAATCATCAGTAAATTGCATTTTACGACAATAGTGTGGGATAATTGGAAAATTAATTAATCTCAATTAGCATTAGTGAAGAAACCAAGTCCTACTCGCCCCATCTCGAGGACTTTTATTGCAAATTTCCTAATTTCCGTCATTCTCTTACCGTTGAAACTTCTAATATTCATGCATCAAATTCAGTAAATTCTCCTTACGTGAAGCCGTTTTGATCCTACCGAATACTGTAACTTAGTACTATCACCTGTAAATCGTCCAGTTCTTTTTGTAAAATATTAGTTGCATTTTTGACAGGTTTATTGCAACCTTCAACACAAGTCTCCACAATATCCCGATTCATACTTCGATCGTAGCAGTCTGATGAGCAAACGAACATTTTCTTATGTATTCCTCTCAAATAACTGAAAAAAAATTTCCTTTGAATTTAAATCCCTAATTTGAAAATCACTAAAAGAAAAATAACCAAAAAATCATTCTATCACTGATAATTAACATATCAAATAAGAACAATTGCACTGATCTCAAACGAAATCCTAAAGAGCTCGGATTTCAATTCATTTTGGATCGATGAATAACAGAATTCCATGTTTCTGACATCTGTCAACAAACTATGAACAGCTTTACCATCTTCAAATAAAACAAAAACTGGATGGGAATTCAAAACTGCCTTCATAAAAGAGATTCGTATCTAAATCAATCGAAAAAAAACTTTTTGATATTTCATTAAGGGTATTATCATGAATATTTGTGCAATATAAATATGCATGTTGTACTGAAATCTTTCTCAGAAGTCTGGATGTTTTCTTATCGTTAATAATGTGTATATATTCCATCAAATATATAGACGTAAAAATTTTCGTACGCTTTTTAGTATTCCATCATACACGCAGAGGTGTTAATTAATTTTATTAGTAGTAATTGAATTGACATCTTTGCTTAATGAATAAAAACATCGAAGTACCAATAATTTTACTGAATATATGGAAAAAAAAAATAATGTATGTATTATTACCTTTGATCAATGTCATCAATTAATGCCTCTACTGCTTCTTTCATACGTTTCTCCGGTAAATTCATAACGTTCAAAACTACACGTCCGATTTGTGATATATGAGTTTTGCAACAAAGCCTAAAAAATTTGTATTACTGCAACACCACATGACGAATATAATGATAGAGTAATACGTAACGCACGTAACTGTTAACTGAACAGAAAATAAGTCAACAAAGAAAAAATACCACTCAACAACACCCAAAACAATTTCGGCATGTTCTTTTATTTTGATACTGAACAGAAATAGGAAGAAGTTAGTGAATTAATTATGGGCCGTATATTTTGCCGTTAAAATTTCAATTTTTTGATTTCATAACCGTGTCGAATTTAGCGTTTTTGGCGTTGATGGTGCAGTTTGCTGGATGATCCTTAACGTTAATCATTGTTTTGAAATTTCAAATTATTGGTTCTTAGGATGGTATAGAATTATTTGAATTGATATGAAGAAATAAGAAATTGCGATAAAAAAAATCAACATTTCAGGTGTATATTGGAAATGGAAATGAGTGAGTTTAAAGCTCCGTTGTCAAAAGAAAACGACGCAAAGGTAAATCATTCTAGAAATAGTTTCCACTAGGACATAAAAATGTTTGTATTGATATGACGAAAAATATAGAGGCCCATACGTCTTAACACAAATGTTACGTCCGATATCTAAACTGTGCACCTGCATGGTAGAATGTATCTTACACTTAGCTAAAACAATGTAGAAAAGTATTATTTCTCTCTTCAAAAACATCCATTTCTGATTTGCGTGATTTTATTAGTGTGTCTTAACGAAACATCTAAAATATTTTGATATTCCGCATGTGATACATGTACTGTTGTAGTTAACAGTTCCTAGCTTTAAGCTTATTTTTGGACTACTATAACAAGTGAAAACTTCTCCGGATTTTTTTGCTCCTTCAGGATACAGCGTCGGACGTCACTGAACCGCTAATATCCATAACTCAACCTAATTTGGAATATGTTCCACCGCCATTTGCCGTTGAACCATCGAATGACGATCATTACGGCTTTGAAGTTATCAAAAATGGTATCGTAATTGATAGAGTGGATTTCGGTAGACGGAAAGCTGGAACTTTTGTAGTCATTGGTCGCTTACCATCGTGTGATATACAATTGGAACATCCGACTATTTCACGGTATTTTCTTGGAAATGTGCTTCACTCGGTGAACTTAGCAAAGCCATTTGATTAGCTTTCATTTATGCTTTTTTCAGATGGCACTGTCAAAAAGCTTTGATTTCTCCGATATTTGAAAGACACTTTTATGTTTTTCGATATTACTCAACTCTCTCAGACTTAGCAAATGTTTCCTATGAAATTGCTGTTTTTTGCTAATTCCAAAAATTCTTAAGTTTACATTTTAACTTTTTACTTGACAATTTGTAGGCATCATTGCATACTTCAATATGGAGATGATTTAATGAATGGAACCGGTAAGGGATGGCATATTTATGATTTGAACAGCACGCATGGTACAAGACTAAATAAAAAGAAGATTCCATCGAAGCAGTTCATTCGAATACGCGTCGGACACGTTATGCAATTTGGAGGTATGCTTTGTTTCCTGTCTTTTGGAACTGCTGAAATATCCATTTAATTGAAACTTGTCCTTCATGTTCTCCTAAGAAAGTGAAGTATAAACCGTAGGCTAATCGATTTTATTTTCCATTACTTGACAACTCAGCTTTATTTGATTAGGTTTGACGTATTTGATTTAGAAGTTCAACTTTTGCTTTCATTCCAAATGAATTTTTTTTAAGGAAGTAGCAGAATTATGACTTTGTTTGGCCCGAATTCGGATACTGAGGAGGAATGGGAATATTCTCCAACAGAAATGAGGCGATTGATTGAGCAGAAGAAACTTTACGATAAAATACAAAGAGAGAAAGAGGAGGCATCAAAAAACGAAAAAGAGAGTGATGGCATTATGTGGGGAATGGGTTCGCTGTTTTCTTTTTTTTTCAAAAATTGGAGATTCTCATAATTTTTTGATGCATATATCTAGAGGAAATATAAATCGAATTGCGCCAAAAAAAAAACCTAGAACAGAAGTCAGTTGTGATTCTCTTGCATTGCAAATAAATGAATTATTGGAATATGGCTGGATTTTTAAGAAAAGCACATGGGCAGGATCTTTAAAATCAATGTTGTTACTATGCCGTCTCTTTAAGTTAGGTCATTTTAGATTACGACGAAGAATTAGCATACGCTCAGGCACGTGAAGATGATATCCAAAATCGCGAAGAAAAATATCGTGATGATCCACTGAAAGCATTATCACGATTTTTTGAAAAAGAAGGCTTTGATATGGAATTTACGTATGAAGAAGTAGGAATAGGGCCAAACCACAAATGGACATGTTCCATTGAGTAAGCTTATAATCACTTCAGTTCTAATTTGTTAAACTGTACAGTGATGGTAGTTTCTTCATTTTGAGAAGTTCTCAACATTTGTTGTTCAGATTACCTGTCGATACGGCAGCTGGTCAGTCATTATCGGCATCAGCGGTTTGCAGTGGAAGCAAAAAAGAAGCTCAGATGCTGTGTGCCTTCAACGCTTGCAAAATCCTGGGTATTTTCAAACTTTGAATTTCGGCAATAAATCTTTTCCATCTGGAGTGTACATTACCTTCTATTCTCTTTTTGAATCCTTTAGAATTTTTAGAAAAGTATCCCTTTATGTTTATTTTATAACAGATATGCATAATCTTCTGTTCCGGTCGAATGAAGCCAGAAGGAGGGCAAAAAATCTAATGGATAATGATTATTACGATTCCGACGAAGACACTTATTTTGACCGTACAGGTCAAATTGAAAAAAGTCGTGAAAAGCGACGGCAGCGAGCTCTGGTTAGTTATATTTCGCTATTTTCTTTCAGTATTTGTTATTTTCCTGAACAAGAAGGAGATTTATGTTTGCGGCGCTCTTAAATATTTTCTGTGCTCCTTTTTAAAACGAAAATATTCTCCTATGCAAATGTTAGGAAGCGAAAGGTAAAGTGGCAGTGGAAGTAGAAACTTTCGAGACTTTGACAAAAAAGATCGCTTCAACAAGTAAAGAATTGTGTGAGATAGAAGCTCAGCTAGCAGCAATTTCCGAGGAAAAAAAGAAAAAGGGAGATGATGGAAAGGATGACGATGATGATCTCGATAAATTTTGCAAACAGCTGGGATATTTTAGCAACGAGAAAGATAGCGTAGCTGTAAGTTTGATTTTATTTATGTTTTCATTAAGTTTTTTAAGAAATTCTTGAGCTAAATTCCAGAACTATTTTTAATGCTTACCTGACGTTGTCAAGTAAAGGTTTTCCGAAGGAACAGGTCTAGCTTATCTTCCTTTAGTGCATTAAATTTCATCGTATACAGAAGGATCCAATAGAAATATTTTCACTTACAGGTGAAGATGGAAAAATCCGTCTTGAGACTTCGTCTCGTAACTTTGAAACATGAGAAAGAACGACTGGAAAAATTGGCCAAAATAGCAAGACCAGTAGAGCTGCCGACACTGAAAGCATCTGCAAACCAGGTAGCGATTTATTTTTTCGAATTAAGGTTTTATGCGGTTCATAACTTTTGCTGTTCAAGGTAAGTAATGCTAAGAATTTCAAAAAATATGTAGTTTTGAAAATCAGGAATAAATTTACAGGATGGTAAATGTGCTACGGGTTCTTTGTCGACAGCGACGATGAAGAAGTTGATGAAAATTCGACGGACCAAAAAACCAATTCAGGAAGAGAAAGAACGAAATGAGTCACTAGGAATGGAATTACCATCGGATACGTTCATTAAAGAAATCTCCGACACGCAACCTTTTGTAGTGGAAGTTGAAAATGATGAAAAATCATTTAATGGTTCTGATAATATCTTATCTGCCACTCATTTTATAACAAAAGCCGATGATGCTGACGAAAAGGTTTGTCTAGATGAGCGATTGGTTGATTGTTTTATGTTAGTCTTTTAAAGGCCTTTTCCATTTTGAAAAAATCTTTTTGGAATTTTAATGTTCTTTAAACAGCCAAGGAAAGTGTCAACTTTTTAATTTTGAGAAATAGGTTTTTACTTTTAAGGAATTCAATATCCCAGCAACGTCAGCAGTGGTATCAAGCTCAGATCAATTATCTATGATTGAAGAAACCATGAAAAATGAAGCAGCGAGTTCTCCATTAAATGTTGCGCAAACAGTGTCGCAGCATGTAGAACACACCGTTTCGGATGATATGCAGGCATCTGTAACCAAAGATAACAAATCTTTGAAACGAAAACGTATCAGAACCCGTAATGTGCCATCATCGAAGCAGCAAAAGGTCTTATATTATTAATTACATAGTTTCGGATGTGTGGATTCTGTTAAACTATCTCGCACAAGAACATCGGATATGCTTTTTTTTTCTATCTAAAACTTTGCTTTGTACTCGAAATTTAATCCCCTTGTCTCTTATTAAACTGTTTCTAATTGCTCTTGTTAATATCGGTCATCTATAGCGATAGTGTAGTGTGTACGCCAAGTCTGCCGCGAATAGTTTACATGATTCATTGCAGAATGGCGATTATGGCGAAGGAATTGCTGACAGAGATGAAAATTATATCATGTGGATGCCACCAGAAAATCAAAAAGGCGATGGTACAAATGCACTTAATGAAAAATTTGCTGGAAAATATTAGAAAAAGATTTTTTTAATATTAGAAAAAAGCAGTGCGAATGCCAGTAATAAATAATGAAGCTGAAAAGCGTCGAAGTTAGTCTTAAAAGCTAAGTAGAAATTCTTGGCGTAGTAAATGAGAATATTTTATCATTAGAACAACTATCCTTTTTAATTAGATTAAGATTAATTGAGATTTCATGGTGATGTACTCAGTGTTCTTATACATATTCTTAACCTCATCTCATGCTGCCATTCACAGGTTCAATTCCAGTTTTAAAGCTGGTCATTAGAAATGGTATTCCAAATTAATAGAATTATTATTGTTTTAATATAAACAAAGTCAAGGTCATTTATTCAACTGTTGGTTAAAACTGCAAGCAAATTGGCTTTTTTGTGCAAAATTAATGTTCTTCAGATGTTTACTGTATAATTTGTTCAGATGTTTTATAATGTTTTCTTTATTTACCACAAGGAGCATGTGTCATAAACTGTTGAAGTCGCATTACTTTTATGGAAGCGACCCACTTTGCAAATGCAAAGCGTAAAATAAACTTATCATGCAGAAATTGAAATTTGAATAGTTCCATTAACGTTAATAATTCGATTATGATTCCATTATTTCATCAGATGCAATAATTAATAATTGCAAATTAATCCGATTAAATAATAATTATAAGATTAAGATATTATTTTTTTAGACAATTTTTAGCCAAATTCTTTTCTATTGCCAAATAAAAATAAAATTAAATCATCCAATCATATCGCTAATCGATGATAATACAATAAAATGTGCAAAGAATTTGGATAAATATTTTTACTTGTTTTTTATTTTATTTCTTGAATAAAATTCTTATTGTAATTTGGAAAATTCAATTTTAATGCAATTTATTAAGTGCACGTTTAATTACAATTTGTAATTTTACCATCACAATTCTAATAGTACATATCTTTTGGAGAAGCTTTGATTTAAAGTGATTTTTTTCATTCAACTTGAAAAGCATTAGAGGGTTAAATAAATTTCGGCGACCTTTTCCTCTATCATTCATCTCTTAAAAGTGTCATATCAGCACCAGATGGAAGAATCGTTCGATCGCTGTACACTTTTCGTTTTGTCAAATGTGACTTTAAATTTTGACATGAAATAAGTAGTACAGTGCTAATCATTGATGCAAATAATACAACAGTACCTGAAATAAATTCGAATTATATTGGAAATCCTTTTATTTCTGAGACTATGAAATTAAGAAAACGTTTTAAAACTGTTAGCTGGATCAAGTGCTGGCATTCCTTTAAATATTTTAAGAAAAATTTTCTTTGAAAAGTTTCGAACAACTCTTACCATATTTCATATTTTTTAAGAAAATGGAATTCCATCCCTCAACTAGTTGCATATTTCTTAGCTTACTGAAATGTTCTCTTAAGTAATTAATTAGGATTGTTTTGACGAGATAAAACGGATGGTTAATTTCACTCTGAGCAATTCACATAACACATCACTAATGAACGAATTCCAGTATCAATAACATGTTGACACACGTTCATTCACGTACGCATAAAAATAACCTAAACACATAATACATAAGCAGAAGTATGTACTATATTTGTATTGGTCTATCATTGTGATAGAACCACATTTCATGGAAGTCTGAAATAATTGTGTTAACAAGCAGAAAAAGATTGTTTGCATATTTGCTGAAATTGTTGAATTTAAGGTTTTCTTGCGCTCTTTTTTTGGCTTTGTAAAATTGGGAATATTAAGTGTCTTACTCATTTTCTTGTATAAAACGAACGGATCACATTCCATTTCCCAGTTGAATGGAATAAAATTGCTTGTTGCCCTCTCCAACTTCTCTATCGTACAGATATCATCGCAGTAGGTAATTGGAAATTGATAAATTTCATTGGAATCGGTAACATTCTTGTAGTAAAGCTGAAATTAGTAGAAGATTGAGTAAACGATAATTTAATACTGCACGTTTAACTTTAATTTAAAACTTCATTGAGTAACCGATTCAGTTGTAGAAAAACGACTGTAAATTGTGTAAAATTTGATTTAGTTAGAGATTTTCGAGCATTTAATAAATAAATACTATGTATCAATTAATTTATACGCTTCTAATTATGCCATAGCTACTTATATTTGCGTCACTTTTACACTTTATAGGAACAGAAGTAACATAAGTAGTAGTAGAGATGACGTAATTAGAAGTGTATAAATTTGATAAAGTTGCAGATAAAGTTGATAATGCATTTGCAACTGTGACAAATGATAACGTAAGGCACTTTAACCGATGACAATGTTATCATCGATGTAGCATGGATAGAGCGATTTAACTGATATTCATTTATATTTTAAAGAAAAAAAGAAAATAGTTGCAATTTTTTAAAAGGATTAATTTTATAATTTAATACAAAATTAAAATACATACCTGAAGAACGAACTGATTATTAATCCAATGCGTTTCAAGTAAGACAAGAGCAGTATATGGTGGATAAGTAGTAAGTTTCACACCAAACATACTTAACAGCACTGCTAATGTATCATCGTGCTCAAATGCATTATAATTATTGCTTGAACAATAATAATTAAACTTAACAAACAACTGTATTATTAGATATGAAATGATATAATTATGCAAAAAAGATAATTCTTAACAAATTGTAATTTTCAACAAATTTAACACATTTGATAGATTTGAAAAAGATGAAAACGAACCGCAGAATATGCGTATATCTTTTGCTTCCACACGGAATGTTCTTTCATTAATGTTTTCAGTCGTACAAAAATTTCCTTCCACAATTCACCTAAAATTATTAAAATCATTCCAGTTCTTTATTTTAGCAAAAAAATTTTGAAATAAAAATTAACCTCCTTGAAGCCTTTTCAACAAATCGGTACTGTACTGATATTGCACCAATAAATTATACATTTCCGAAATTTTGTTCCATATCGTTTCATTAACCCATTTTGGAAAGTGATGCTTTTCTTCATGATAAGTCTCAAAGGAAAAGTATAGAAGAAATATGAAGGGAAAAGTAATAAAATGATTTATTTCATTTATTTATGAATTTTTTAAAGTAATCAAAAATACCTTTGCATTTTCTCAATGGCTGCTGCTTAATTAGTAATAATTAAGACTTATCATGAATCTTAAAAATTAATTTTTTTTGCGTTATCGTTGCTTCAATGTATTGAGCTAAGTTAAGTTTTTGAAAAGTGATAACTTACAATAACTTTAAGCGTATCATACACACGCCAAATATCCTCAAAATTGAGATAGCCACCTTCTACATTTGCATGTTTACCGATATATCGTAAAAATTTCTCATTCAACTTTAACATGTCCTGTACCGCTTTCGTCTTCAGTACTCGTCGTAACTCATCTTTTACCTTTGCACAGTCGTGTTGGAGTAATTGCTGAAAGAAACATTGTTTTAATGTTAAATTTGAATAATTTTAACTGAACGAAAAGACCTACTAACATACTACACCACAACAAAAACAATTAACGAACTTCATTAGAATGTATATTTTCATTTTGCACTCATTAATTATCGGTTGAAAGAAAAACCTTTTAAAGAATTAATAATTTAAAATAAAAGGTGTTCAACTTTGTCCTTTTCGGCTTGTACTGTATGTACTGGTATCGGATGCCATACTGATGATAACTTATCACTGTGATATATTTGTGGATATAAACCTTGAAGGACGGCATTGGCTGTCATTAACGTACGATTGACATCTGTGCTTCTTACGTAAACCTAAGAGCTTAATTAAGCGCTTAAAAAATTTGTTAATACAATTAATTAATTAACTGACGACTTTCATACATATAGTTTCATAACACAGTAATTTTTCACTCAAAAATTAAATCAATAAAAGCAGTTTTTCTTTGATGCAATCGGTTTTATTAAAAAAAGCCTCAAATTATCTTCATCATAAGTCAAGGGTCAAGAGTGTAACAGCGGCAAATTAAAATTTCCTATTTTAACTAAAAAACTGAACAGGAAAAATTGTTATAATCGAAAATTTATAAAATTCAACTGAGACCTCTGAAGTTTTAAAAGTTTCACTCAAAAATCCATCATATCGTTGGCGGAGAAACTTGCCAAGACGATATGCTTGCCAGATACCCTCAGTTGTTAATTCACCTAAGCCAATCTCCCACGATCGTTCATCATTAGCTTCATCATTTGGCAGTAAAATTATTGGTGTACGATCGCCGTGTCTCCAAATCTATTTGATATGAAACTATGAAATAATAATCGAAGATACAATGCCATATCAATTCGTTTCCACAGATCTTTAAATTTAAGCAAAAAATTTTTAATTTTACATTTCTACTATGTCATTCTTTTGTTTCTTCAAAAAAAAAATAATTTAATTAATGGATATATTTAAAGATTAATAATAATTTTAATAAAATTATTGTTGAAAGTGAAAAATATGACTCACAGCATGAACATGAATGAGTGTCGCTAGATTTGTCCTAACATCAGCAATTATCCCATCCTTATCAGTTATTGATTGTTTACTGATAACGATAATCAGTAAAGAATAAAATATTGAACCAAACAAGCATTTCATATATACACTGAAAACTTAATTTCTATCAAAATGAAAAAATAAGGAAGGAAAAGAGAACAAGTAGGAAAGCTTTTTATAATGTCTTTAAAAAATTAATTTCTTTTTAAAAATGCTTCTGAAAAAGGAAATTAATAATAATAATAATAATAATAATAATAATAATAATAATAATAATAATAATAATAATAATAATAATAATAATAATAATAATAATAATAATAATAAT